>WBNM01001007.1:2418-28443 GCA_013399055.1 Ramphastos sulfuratus | reverse complement strand
GGGTGTGGGGTGTGTGAGAACTTCCCTGCTGCTGAAGAGCAGAAGTGAGAGCAGTGTCCAGGAGAGGAAATTCCCTGTTAGATAGATAGGTAGACATGGGTGCACAGCTGTGTTAATAGATCACAGAATCACACAAACATGCAGGCTGGCAGAGTCCCTCAGGATCACCAAGTCCAACCTAGAACCCTACCCTACAAGATTCACCTGAAACCATATCCCCAAGCACCACATCCAAACCACCCTTAAACATATCCAGGATTGGTGAGTCCAGCCCCTCCTGGGCAGTTCATTCCAGTCCCTGACCACTCTCTCAGTGAAAAACTTTTTCCTAATGCCCAATCTAAACCTCTCCAGTCTCAGCTAGAGGCCATTCCCCCGTGTTCTGTCTCCAATTACCTGAGAGCAGAGCCCAGCAGCAGCCTCTCCCCAAGGTTCCTTCAGGTAGCTGTAGACAGCAATGAGCTCTGCCCTCAGCCTCCTCTTTTTCAAACTAACCATCCCCAGCTCCATCAGTCACTTTTACTCTCTAGGCCTTTCCCCATCTTCATTGCCCTCCTCTGTATCTTTTTCTACAGGTACTCTCTTTATGGATTCGTTTACTTTCTCCCATTCTTTTGCATCAACACTATTCTTTCTGGGGCCCAACAGCAGCAATGCTTCTACTACCAGATCTGTAACCAGATCTCAACAGCTTCAAGCAGAGACTTAAAACTCTGCCTGTGCCTCAAGAGACCTCATTTCCAGTCTGACTTCATACAAGCCTTTAAATTCCTAGTGCAGTGGGATGCTTCTGTAGACCTTTGTTTTCAAGAGGTGTTCAACTCCAACTACAAGACCCTTGTGAAAGTCTACAGTGAGAGCTTTTCATTCATGCCAATATAGTGCTGGAAGCAGCTTGTTTGAGAGCAGTATAAGTGGAAGGAGATCAGTTTTTCCTGTAGGTCTGCTTAGGAAAACTTCTGAACACAGTCTCATTTATTCAGCACCAAGGGAGGTGCTGAATTCCCATTTCTGAAGGTGTTTAAAAGATGTAGAGATGTGGTGGTGAGGTGGTGCTGATTTAGCACCAGACTTGGTTATACTTCATGATCTTACAGGTTTTTACCAACCAAAATGATTCTATGATTCTAACTAGCCATTTCCTCAAGAGGTAAATAACTTACTGTGATTTCCTTTGAGTTTGCTCATAGTCATTGGCAGTACAGGAGAGGAGGGTACATATCCCTTCTACCCCCTTAAGGCTTGAGAACAAGCAAAGGAAGTAAAGAAAACTCAAAAATGAGCTGGTTCCCATGTCCTGATCTGCAACCACAGGACACTTTGCACTTTCTTGCTGCTTCTGTAAGACTGGCTGAGCAGTGCTGGGAATTAGTAGGGCTTATTGCTCCATCCTTTAACATTCAGAGCTCTGTAGACATCTGCAAACCTTCTCAAGAGCCCAATGGGATATTTAAAAGAGAAGCTTTTCTTTTATAGGACTGTTCTGTCTCCAGCTGAAGTGCTGTCATAGCTCCCTCTGGGAGAGAGAAACCTTCTATGGCTGTGTGACTGTGCCACTTCAGACCGGAATCTGCAGGGAACTACCACAACCACACTGTTGAGACAGCCCAACAAGCCAGGCAGCATTTCAGCTCTCCTCCCAGGCTGATGGGGATGCTCAGCATACAGGATGAGCCATCATACAGCCCACCCTGTCCCACCAACCGTGCCCCAAGTGATGGCCACCTCGTGTCTGCCCCTTCAGCAGATCTCTGAACTGGACAGCAGCAGCAGGTTGTCTTTCCCCGAAGCATCAAATCTCTGAGCACTTGAGCAGAGTCAGCTTACAGACGTTTTTCATTCAGGCAGTAGCTGAGGGAGCTTCACTGCTCTGTGCTGCTGGTCACTTTGGTGACATCTGGAGAGACTCCCATCACTCTGGCTCCTGGGCTTCTTCATTCCCCACAGCTCCTTTACACCCTCTGCAGACACCTTTCATGCACACAATGATGGTGCTGGGTCTTAGGAGCAGGGAGATCTCCTTAATAAAAAAAAAAAAAAACAAAACCACCAAAACCAACTAAAAATCCCAGACTGAATGTCTCTCTAGATAATTTAGATGCTTACCATAAAACCCACCCACTTATTAATTTTCCCCTGGATTTATTATCTCCTGTGACAGTCATCTTTGACAGCTCATTCCTGACCTTCTTCAAGCTGATAACCAAAACAGATGTCTTTCTTATGAGGACTCTAATCCTTTGTAGCAACACCAGCACTCAGACAGAAGGGGAGGAAGAAGAAAAAGAAGTTTGAAGTTAATAAAAAACAAAATCCTCAAGCCTTGCACATTACTAACCATAGCAACAGCATGATCTCAACGCTGCAACCTTTGTCCTTCCCCAGCAGAACAGATCCTTCATCATGCTCTGTGTTAACTCAGGGACCCAGAATGTGCCACTTCATTCTGGTGGCTGCTTCCAACTTTGGAGAGATGTTCATGGTGTTTCTTGGTATTCTGAAAAGAATCCCAATCCCTTAGAGTTGTGAGAGTTTGCATGGAACAATTCAAGTTCTCCCATTCTCTCTTTTAACTGCATTCATATTTTATTTCTTGCAAAGATGATCCTTGTGGGTCTGCAATCTTCAGCAATTAGTCAGGAAATTCAGTCAGCCAAAGAGACAGAGCCAAAATATACACAAACATTTATTGTTTACTAATCTTTCCCATAAAATATCATTAATCTTATAATGACCTCTTGATATTTTGTGAATCTGCAACCTTATTATCAGGTTTGGAAGTACACGCACTGATTGTGAACAGTTCAGCTTAGTAAATGCTCATTCAACAGTAAATACTAGCAGTAGTAACAAAGATTGATTGCTAGGACAGTGTCCTAATGCACACAATGGATTTGTTCAAGATACCATCCAGAGCCTCTAGATCTCTGTGGGTCTATCAATGAACTGGAGGCTGTGAAGAGGATCAGGCTCTGAATCTTTTCAAGATCATCACCTGGACAGATTGGAGAGCTGGGCAAAGGTTCAACAAGTGTAGAGTCCTACACCTGGACAGGAACAACACTGTACACAGATTGGAGAGCTGGACAAAGGTTCAACAAGTGTAGAGTCCTACACCTGGACAGAAACAACACTGTACACAAATTAGAGAGCTGGGCAAAGGTTCAACAAGTGTAGAGTCCTACACCTGGACAGAAACGACACTGTACACAGATTAGAGAGCTGGGCAAAGGTTCAACAAGTGTAGAGTCCTACACCTGGACAGAAACAACACTGTACACCAGCACTGATTAGGGTTCGACCTGCTGGAAAGTAGCTCCATGGAGAAGGACCTTGGAGTCCTGGTGGACAATGTTATCCATATGCCCTTGTGGCCAAGAAGGCCAGTGTCTTCTGGTATGTCTTCTGGCCAATGTCTTCAGAAGAGTCTCAGGAGGTTATTCAGGAGGTCTAGTGAGGTTTTCCTCCACCTCTACTCTGCCCTGGTGAGGTCACATCTAGGGTATTGTGTCCAGTTCTGGGCTACTCAATTCAAGAGGAACAGAGAACCACTGGAGAGAGTCCAACAGAGGCTACAGGGGTGATCAAGGGACAGGAACATCTGTCTTATGAGGAAAGGCTGAGAGGTCTGTTAGTGCTACTTCTTAGCCTGGAGAAGAGAAGAATGAGAAGGCATCTTATTAATGTTTACAAATGCCTGAAGGGTGGGTGTCAAGATGGAGGCAGTCACTTTTTGGTGGTGCCTTGTGCCAGGATGAGGGGCAGTGGACACAAACAGGCACACAGAAGTTCCACTTAAACACAAAGAAATACTTCTTTAATGTGAAGTGCTGGATCCCTGGAGCAGGCTGCCCAGAGAGGTTATGGAGTCTCCTTCTCTGGAGACTTTCAAAACCCATCTGTGTGACCTTCCTTAGGTGACCCTGCTTTGACAGGGAGGTTGGACTCAACGATCTCCAGAAGTCTCTTCCAACCCCAATGATTCTGTGATCTGTAGACAAGGTTGATGGGGTTGAAGAACAGCAGTTTCAGGTGCCAGTAGCCCTGGAGACATCACAATATCAAGTCACCTTTCACTCTCCAGTAATGATTAATCACTCACTTCAAACTAGGTTTCATCCTCTGGCTTTGTGTCCAGCTGCTACGTGAACCCTGTTTCTGTGCTCATTGTCACTCTCTAATCCTAAACAAAATGCAGGTAAGTGCTAGCATCCATCAAATGACCACACAATGTGAAAATCCATTGCAGAGTGTACTTTCTTTTAACAGCCCTATTGAATAAATTAACCAGGTTGCAGAGCAGTAACCTTGAGATAAATGATTAGGTGGTTTTATTTTTTTTTTTATTTGGGGAAAAAGAAAAGAAAAGAAAAGAAAAGAAAAGAAAAGAAAAGAAAAGAAAAGAAAAGAAAAGAAAAGAAAAGAAAAGAGGAAAGGAAAGGAAAGGAAAGGAAAGGAAAGGAAAGGAAAGGAAAGGAAAGGAAAGGAAAGAAAAGAAAAGAAAAGAAAAGAAAAGAAAAGAAAAGAAAAGAAAAGAAAAGAAAAGAAAAGAAAAGAAAAGAAAAGAAAAGAAAAGAAAAGAAAAGGAAAGGAAAGAAAAGGAAAGAAAAGAAAAGGAAAAAGGATGACACAGTTTTATCATATTTATAATAAAAGTCATTGACATAATAAAACACTCCCATCACATCAGTATTCATTTCTGCAAATAGAGCACTGACGTTTTATAATATTAACATGTGTTATAAATGTCACTGATATATTAAGATTTTCAGTCTCTCTAACCAAAAATACAGAGAGATGACTGAGGAAGAGATGAGTAATTCAAAGAGATTAAGGAGAACATTTTCTCATGCAATTAAATCATCTTCTGGTGATTGCAAGCTGAGGGAAACATAGAAAAGTCCGATTCTGTGATTGCAATTTTTACCACCAGCCTAGAACGACTTGGGGGAAACTTGGCCTTGTTGGGAAGTGCATGAGGCAGTGAGCTGCTGGGCAGGCTGTGTATTGCATGGTAGTACAGCTGCACTTCCTGGGGTGGTTCACACTACTCAAAACCTTGAAAAATGGATCTGGGCATCTCCTTGTGCTGAGGCATACGGCCTGGCCCAAGCTGGAGATCTTCCTCCTATCTCATAGAAGGAAGAACATCTTCAAGTAAAGATCTCTGGGCTTTACTGCAGAAACATGAGCAGCTGCAGGCAGCTGAGTCTCAAATGGGACATTTGTTGGCTGTTCTCTGTTCCTGGGAATGCCAAACAGTTGGCACAAGTTGGTCCTCTGGCTGTGAAGAACAGTTCAGCTCATGAATTGGAGTATGATAGAACAAGACAAAGAGATTGGGGGCCTGGATGTGGTCTGTATTAAAAAAAAAAAAATCAAAACCAACCAACCAACAAAAGCACAAATAAACAAAATTTTTAAAAACAAACAAAAAACCCCAACAACAAAACACAAACAAACAAAAAACCCAACAAAAACGACCACAAAGCAAGCAAACAAACAACAAAAAAAAAACCACCAAACAATGAGCTGTTGACAGGGTTAGATACAAGAATGTGAGCTTTAGTCAATGACTAAGGGATAAACAATGAGCAAGGAACGAGGAGTCTCTTGACACTATGACTAATTCTTTCTAAGAAAATATTGCTGAAGTTCCTGGGTCCTATCAAGCCTTCACTGAACTTATAGAATCCACCAGGCACTGAGCTTACAGCAAAGCTCTGTGCTAACCCATAAGTAAGTTTATGTTTCAAACCCAGCAGCCTGAGGGAGGAAATCCAGAATAAGAGACACTTAAGAGCTCTTTAGGTCTTCAAGTTTGAACTTCTTAGATAATCCAGTCTACAAACTTCATCCAATGATTGAGACCCCACCTGGAGTCCTGTGTGCAGTTCTGGAGCCCCCAGCACAGGAAGGACATGGAACTGCTGAAGCCAGTCCAGAGGAGGCCATGAAGATGCTGAGAGGGCTGCAGCTGCTCTGCTATGAGGACAGGCTGAGAGTTGGGGCTCTGCAACCTGGAGAAGAGAAGGCTTCCAGGAGACCTTAGAGTAGCCTTCCAGTATTTGAAGGGGGCTACAGGAAGGCTGGGGAGGGACTATTGACAAGGTCTTGTAATGACAGGACAAGGGGCAATGGGTTTGAACTGGCAGAGGGGAGATTGAAACTGGATGCTAGGAGGAAGTTGTTTGCAGTGAGGGTGGTGAGACACTGGCACAGGTTGCCCAGGGAGGTTGTGGCTGCTCCCTCCCCGGAGGTGTTCAAGGCCAGGTTGGATGAGTCCTTGAGTGACCTGTGCTAGTGGCAGGTGTCCCTGCCTATGGCAGGGGGTTGGAATTGGATGATCTTTGAGGTCCCTTCCAACCTAAATCATTCTATGATTCTATGATTTTTGTATTCCACCTCTAATTCCTGTTTGTCTCAGTATTTTCATCAGAAGGAGCTGTTTATGTTTTGTACAAGGCCAATATAGAGCAGTTTGTGAGTCAGTTACGGGGACTTTTCTTCTTTCAACCAACAGTTAAAGCAGTGCAGCATCTGAAGTGCATCTCCTCCATGCTTACCTCAGTACTAACTCTCTTTCCTCCCAAATGAAAATAACCTATATTTATGCTATAGTTTGTGTCCCATAAAAACTTACAATCCTATCAGGTGAAAGTGAAAAATAAATACAAACCCAAGAGCAAGCAGTTGAAGAGGTTGACCCAGAGTCACACAGGTCGACATCACAGTGGGGACAGCAGATAAGGTTTCCTGAGGCACAGTCTGAGTTGAAAGATTGGTGTTGCTTTGGTTGTCATGATTTGATTTCATTAATGCACTGCAGCAGCCCCACCAAAAAAAGGGGCATTGACTGCAAAAAGGTGGGAGAAAGGAAGCAAATGGAATCCTTTCTGAGCATCTCCAAGTACATCTGTATATCCATATCTATGGATCTCTCTGAACCTTCTCTTTTCCACTGAGATGCAGACATCTTCAAAATGTTTTCATCAGCTTCCCAAACAAATGTCACAGGCATTGCCAAATTTCAGCTCACAGGAGAGAAAATGTGTGCACTTGGTATTATTCATTTACATTCAGAGGAACAGAGCTGGTGTAATTATGCCTGAATAGCTACAGGGGTAGGGATGGCCTAAAGAAATGTATTCCTAGACAATTGCAATAACGAGTTTTAATTAGGTTTGCAGCTTCTCCCAGCTCCATTTTGCCAGGGTTGCAGCTCATGGTCTTTGAATGGGAGTAGGCAATGGGAAATAAACCTTGGCAAGCACCTTGTTGACCTTCAGCAGTTACATCCTTAGTTACTGCAGAAGCATTTATTTAAGGGTAATTTGATCATGGGAACCCTCCTGAGGTTACTGCTGCTACAGGTCTTGAAAGGGGTCTGGCAGGGTTTATTTGTGTCACTTGTCAGGGTTTCCTCTCCTGGGAGTCCCAATTACAGAGGCGTCAGGGAGGTATAAATTTGAATCTCCAGGCTCCATGCATCTCTGCAGATGAACTCATTGGTGCCTATGAGAATGGCTCCTGTTATAAAACATCACATAAAATGACAGAGACCTTGGACTGCTGAGAGCAGAAAAAAACAATAAACATCCCACAGAGAGGAAATGAATTTCACCACCACCCTCCCCCCGCCCTATCCACCTTTCTCTTTTGCTCTGCCACATAATAACAGTGAGTGTTTGGATGGCAGGGAGCTGCCAGGGCCACGGGTGAGGGGAGGCAGAAGCAAAGGCAGCAGAAATGGAGATTTTGTACTTACTAAAGCAAGTTATTTTTCAACCTGCGCTCAGCTCTAAAGTTCACCACTGAATTATTAAGTGTGGTAGGCTTAGAATCCACTTCAGCAAATAACAGCTATATTTCTTTGGCAAAGCATGGGAGACCAAAACTTGGGGCTGTGGGAAAAGCAGAGAGAGGCCAGACACCTTTGCACCACACACAGGAGGTGGTCCATGGTCCACAGTTCTTCAGCTGGTCACTGTTCTTCCCTCACTGCAGGCTGCTTGTCGCTTGTCTCAGTGCAGCTGCTACATGGTGGTGATGAAGAAGGGATAATCTTGGAGCAGGCAGTAAGGGGAGGGATAATCTTGGAGCAGGCAGTAAGGGAAGGGATAATCTTGGAGCAGGCAGTAAGGGGAGGGATAATCTTGGAGCAGGCAGTAAGGGAAGGGATAATCTTGGAGCAGGCAGTAAGGGAAGCAGAAAGAGTAGATCATAGGATCTGGGCTCACATGACGATTCGTTCTGTAAAGCAATGGTCAGGATGAGTGGACTAATGAGAGGGGGGAAAAAATGACATTATCAATCTTGCACTTGTTTGGTGTTGTCAAAAATCCTGTTTTGCAAGCAGTTAGAAAACACACAAATGCCCATGCTCATCTGTAAGGGACTGAGGTGTACACACAACTTCTCTTCAGTCTCACCCAGCCACTGCCCAGGTGACAGGGGATAAGTTACTGTGAACTAACAAGTTACTGCACAATGACAGAATCACAGAATGTCAGGGGTTGGAAGGGACCTCAAAAGATCATCCAGCCCAACCAGAGCAGGGTCACCTGTACCAGATCACACAGTAATGCATTCAGGCAGGTTTTGAATATCTCCAGACAACAAAACTCCACAGTCCTCCTGGGCAGCCTGTTCCAGTGCTCTACCACTACATAAATATAATGTAGCTGGAATGGTAAATCCAAGTTTCCCTAGGGACTTAGCTTTCAGTGTCACAACTTGCTTTCCAGAGTCATGAAACTTCTCTAGGTTTCTGACTGGTGAGTTAGTAATCCAGAACTCACCCAAAAACAACTTTCTTCTCTTGCTTCCCCAATACGCAGAGCCACAATGACAGACCCTACTGATCCTCACAAGCAGTTCTCTCTGTTTAATCCTTGACTGCAGGTGAAATGCTTAGCACTGCTGACTTGCAAAAATAAAATGAGTGTGGTTACACCACTGGAGCCAGGAGAAAGCTCAGAGCTGCTCTTTCAGACGAGTTGCAGACTCAGGCCAATACCACTGAGAAGATGGTGTTTGATTCACGCTGTGAAGATTCCTCTCGCTACTGAAGTGCTGAAGGCTTAATTATGTTGTTAGATGGTAGCTTAGATTCAGAAGCACAAGCTGCATTGTACAAACAAGGAAGCTGACTCAACGAGACACCTAAGACAGCCCAGCCCAACCCCTCTGAGTGCACTGCATAGATGATTGCTTTTCCTACAAGATTAAAAAGTGAAGCAACCTGAAGGGTTAGTGCATTTCTCAATGAGTCCTGATTTATCAGACATGATTAGTGGATTATGAATATGGATGTGATTTCTAAAACCAAAAGAAAGTTCATGTAGTTCAGCCTTCTTTAAAAGACTAATTTAAACTCCAGAGGCAGTAACAGCAACGCAAATACCTTGTGACTGAAGTCAGGAAATAGAGCAAAGGAGTGAGGGGAGGAAAGAATTGGAAAACAGTCAGGTGAGCTCAAGCAATATCAACTGTGTCCAGGAATTTACTGGAATCTTCTATAATGAATGCAGAGTTAGGATGGAAAAGAGCTGTTTCAAATCTGTTTTGCCATTTGTTATTAATCTTCATGCTATATTTACTCCCAGAAACCAGAAGCTCAGATCTGAGGGAGGCAGTTCTACCTCAGCTGTGCTATTTGTCTTGTTCTTTTTTTCCCCAGACACAGCCCTCAAGGTTTTGCATCAGTTCCCATCTGCAGGAACCATACTGGAGGTTCTTTATCACAGCAGGCTTCCCAGAGGCCAGCAATCTTCTACCAGCTGGTTAAGCTGGCTTTATAGCTGTGTTACATCAGAAGTGCATAAAGGAGTAATTAGGGGACAAGAGAAGGCCCAGTGCTGTTCTAGCAGGACTGCCTGCAGATAAAAAGATGTTTTTGGAGTGTGGAGCTGGATACAAAGAGTAAAGTTTCCCACTGAAGGCTGGTGACAGCAAGGAAAGCATCTGAGAGCTGGCTGCCAACCCATCAAAGGCATATATGGACAATTAGAATCTTGGACATTGCATAGGTGGCCTCAAGCCATAGCTTAGACCAAGGATGGAGGTTTTCTGCCTGGAAGAACAATGAGTCTTGTCCTCACAATAGCTTGCAGATGTTCTTTGTCAAGAAGCACAAACACAGCCAGTGACCATGTTTCTGTACTGTGGGCAAGAGTGAAGAGCTACTCCTCTGCTGCCAGGGCCTTATACCTCTGAGCAAGATCACATTTATCAGGGTAGCATCCTGCCTAAGCACACAAGGTCTCCTATGCTCATCACCATGGTGTCTGAGTGTCTCATTTATTAGAGAAACAAACAACTCACTTCAGAAACCAGTTAAGGTTGCTAAGTGACAACAATGTACTTACTTATCACATCATTTGCAAAACCCTAACACTTAAAAGCAAGGAAATGAAAGATTAAGGACTCCAGAAAGCCTATACTGCCCACACAGTAAATATCTGTTTTTAAGTGGAGTACAAAGTAGTGCACTTTTTAGTTTGGCAGCCTCACGCTCAACCTGTGGATTGTTTGCCTTTTTCTTTTGTTTCTCCTCCTTTACATGATATTTTTATTTGTGTACAAATATTTTCTTTCAAGGGCTATTCATCAAGGACAAATATGATAAGGTAGCCAAAGTGTTGCCAAACACCATTACTATTGCTCTTGNACAGAGGCAGAATGACCTCCCTTGTCCTGCTGGCCACACTGTTCCTGATCCAGGCCAGGATGCCATTGACTCTCCTGCCCACCTGGACACACTGCTGGCTCATATTCAGCTGCTATCTACCAGTAGGTGAACAGGTGCCTGTTTTTGTATTAAAAAAATAAAATAAACCAGAGTATTGTTCTTCAATTTGTAGGTGTGTTTCATATTTTTTAAAGAAGGTTTTGTCTTCTGTTTAAATTCCAGAAGAGACCATGGAAAACTCTCTCCTGGGCCAGAAAGAAGCTTGTGGAGCTGTCCCATGCTGCGCATTGCATTGTATTTGACAAAACAATTTGGGCAAAGTCCAAGTTCATCTAAAGTCAAGAAGAACTTTGACATTGCCTTCGAATGGGTCAAGATTTCACCCTTTACATGTTTCATGTAGGCAATAAAAGATGCATGATGTTCTTAATTATTTATCTCCTGGCTTTTAAGCACTTGGGTTTTGTACCTAATGCAACGGGAACAAGCGGTGCTGGGGGAGTAAAGCTGTTAGTGAATTGTAACTTGTTTGAGGAACAGAACTCTTGTTTGTTTCAGGATTTCCTGGATCACTCAGATGTTTATTTTCTGCTTTTCTATCTTTTCTTTTTGTGTGGCTAGATTAAGACCCAGATTCTATCCTCATTTGTAGTATACCTGAGATGAGTAACATAGAAACAATAATCAATGACGTTGGACAAGATGATCTTCAAAGGTCACTTCCACCCCCTACTATTCTATGATTCTGTGATCTATATCATTGGAGGAACCTTCCATGTTCTGACATCTTGTATCTGAAGAGGCTGGAATAGACACCAGTGAGATAACCTCATGATCAGCCCTTGCTGAGCTAGTAATAACAGGAAGGTTCTGGAGAACAGGCTTAAGGTGCTTGAGGACTGGGGGAAAGCAAATGTCACTTCAGTCTTCAAAAAGTATAAGGAGGAAGACCCAGGAAAGTACAGAGCAGTCAGCTTCACCTTCATCCTTGGAGAGATGATGGAGCAGCTTGTTTTGGGCATCGTCTCAAAGCATATGGAAGAGAAGAGGTTATCTGGGCTCCCCACTTCAAAAAGGACAGGAACTGCTTGAGAAGGTACAGCAAAGAGATACCAAGATAATTAGGGAACCAGAACATCTGTCTTATGAAGAGAGGTTGAGGGACATGGGGCTTCCAACAATTCTGGAGCCCCCAGCACAAAAAGAACATTGAACTGTTGGAGCAGGTCTACAGGCAGCCATGAATATGCTCAGAGGGCTGCAGCAGCTCTCCTATGAGGACAGGCTGAGAGAGTTGGAGCTCTGCAGCCTGGAGAAGAAAAGGCTTCAAGGTCCCTCCCACTAGTACAGGGACACCTCCCACTAGCACAGGTCACTCAAGGCCTCGTCCAACCTGGCCTTGAACACCTCCAGGGAGGGAGCAGCCACAACCTCCCTGGGCAATCTGTGCCACTGCCTCACCACCCTCACTGGAAAGAACTTCCTCCTAACATCCACTTTCAATCTCCCCTCTGCCAGTTCAAACCCATTGCCCCTTGTCCTGTCATTGCAACCCCTTATCAATAGTCCCTCCTCAGCCTTCTTGTAGCCCCTTTCAGGTATTGGAAGGCTACTATAAAGTCTCCTCAAAACCTTCTCTTCTCCAGGCTGCAGAGCCCCAATTCTCTCAGCCTGTCCTCACAGCAGAGCTGCTGCAACCCTCTGAGCATCTTCGTGGCTTCCTCTGGACCAGCTCCAACACTTCAATGTCCTTCCTGTGCTGGGGGCTCCAGAACTGCACACAGTACACAAATTAACACAGTATGTGTTAATTCCTTGGCTGGCAGTTCTCTGGTCCAGATTTCCCAGCAGTCAGGATGTGAAAGAGAAGGGCAGGTTTTCAAAAGCACTTTCCTTCCCTCTTCCCCACCATTACAGCACTCACAAGAAGAGATTTGAAAGGACTCAGTACTCATTGAGCTGTGCTCTCTTGAAAAATGTGGCCACTTGCTTTGAGGCCTAAATAGGAGCTGGGTAGTGTCACTTCAGTTGCTGGAAGAATTAGTCAATGACAAAAGGGCAGTTACAGCAGCTCTTCTGCATTAGCTTCCTCTTTCCTCCAACAATATCAATTATGGAAGCTCTAGCCCAAGGTTTCAAATAAGAGCTATTTCTCTACAATGTTACTATTTTTGCACAGAAAGAAAAAAAAAATGCTTTTTGCATGAACCACTGTCAAGGTCTAATCCAATCTATTTATTTGTATTTACAAGGCACTTATCTTCTGTAGCATCTAAGTGCTCCACATGGATTAATAGACACTACCACATTGTTTCAGTGCTTGGCAACCCACTGAAAAATCTCCTGGGCTGCACACTTTCCTCTTGAATCTCACCTAAAGTGGAAACCAGGAGGAAGGCTGTGGCCATGTATTAAGAAAAACACTCTGGGTCAAAAGCTGCTGTCAAAGTTTTTCGTGTTGCCAGTGAAGTTGACTCCAGCAGAGGGTTTTGTGTCTCTCCTTGGTATGGCAGAAATTTGTGCCCATCCCAGCACCACTGATTACATCACCTGCATTAGGTAGAATCTGGGCTCGCCTTGGTATTACCTTCTCAGCTTTGGGTAGTGTCTCCAGCTTCCCCATGCTGTCCCCTCTGGGTATAAGCACATTTAGAGGACAATTGTTTCTTCAGTGAGGTACTGGACTCCCTTCAGCTGTGGGTTTGCTACAGTGAAGAAGGAAATTCTGATTGCAGATCTCTCCTACAGTAGCCCTGAAGCTGCTCGACAGCTGCTTGGTGTTCACAGCACAAAGCAGGATGGATTTGGTCTGCTCAGATGACCTCTTCTCCTGCAAGAGAAAGCACCTTCTGGAAATCCCTCTTTGAGAAACCATGAACTTCTCACTGCATCTTGGACAGGGAGATAGAAAAGGGAGGTAAGGAAATCACTGTTCCTCTGCTTGGGGGGGAAGAAAGCAGCAAGATCTGAACTGCTTCTTCTGGAAGAGACTTTCCAAGACACTGCATTGCACACTTCAGGGTTTGTTGAGGTTTACTTAGCCCTGCTGTGATTCAACAGACTCAGTATCTAAACAAACAAGGATTTAGCTGAATCGTAAATAAAGCCAGCACCTGCAAATTCCCCTTTCTCCTTCCAAAGGATTTGTCTAGTTTGTGTTTTTTTAGGATTAGATTTGCCTTTGATGAGTAGTTATGAGACAGCATGGAGAGAAACATGTCCTCTTTTCAGCATCTCCTTCTTGTTCTATTCATTCCTTTACCCCAGCCAGCATTTTCCACTTAGTGAAGTGCTCCATGCCCTTGCCTCTTGAATTCTGTCTCTGAACTGCATGATATGGTTGGACAAGAGAAAAAGGAAAGTGGAAAGAAAATATCAGTCTTTAACACAGCAGTTGATAGATATATTTTTAACATTAAACCAGAATAAATTTCTAGCTCTTCCTTTCCTTCATCCTTAATTTCCCTAAATGAGACACCTTCTGTGATGAATTCTCCCCAGGCAAAATGAAACCAGGTTTTCCTCTGATTTTGGTTGGCTGGGTCAGGCCAAAACTGCCTGACAAGGCTCATACATCACAGAGCAGGCAGAAGTAATGGGGAAACTGGGAAAACAGGGAGCTGGGCAGCACAACAGCAAAATTAAGTCCTGCATATAGAAAGGAGAAAATGAAGGGATTTTGGTAAGGGAGAGATAAGGATGCTCCCACTGCCAAATTCCTCATGAGAGGTGGTGTTGTGTGGGAGAGAGGAAGAATTTCTTAGCAAGAGGTGGAAGAAATAAAGGTTATTAGGAAGAAAAAAAAAACATAAAAGGCTGAGAGCTCCATGCTTGAAATGCAGGTATCCAAGTCTAGCTGAAAGTGGAGGCAGGCTTCTGAGCCACAAGAGAAAGCCCTGTTCAGAGCAGCTGTCACTACAATCTCCTAATTGGAAATAATTGGGATTCTGTCTCAAACCACAAAGCTCTGAATTAGGCAGAACAGCCTCCACCAGGCAGCATCTGTTGCCATCTCCAATGGCAACAGTTCAAGCCCCACCATATCCAGCCTGCTCCCTCCACCTCCCAACTGGCAGAAGGTGCCCATTCCACCCAGAGCATCCTGCATCTGCAGCAAAGGTGCAGAGGGAGTCCAGGGAGAGGCAGAAGGAGAGTGAGGACTACTGTTGGCCTTGAGACCTAAGGCCACCTTAGGATACCAGGGCGAGTCAGATGGAGGGTGGTCAGGCAGTGCAGGTGTTGAAAAGGGATGGTGGGAGAATGAAAGGAGAGAGAGTTTGGAGAGGCAGCCCCACTTGACAGTGGCTGTTTCAACATCACATGCCCCAAAGGGCCCTAGGAAAGATGGCTGGAATTAGTGGGTTTTTTTTGCTGATTGTGTTAATGGCTCCTTTGTGCTCTTCATATGTTTGTGTATAATTAAGATGGAGCTTATTTATTTCTTTTTGGTTTTGCAAGACAAGCAGGAATAGGAAAATCCTAAAAGAAAGTTTGAGCCTTTGAGGAGCTTTTATATGGAACAGGGAACCAGGAACAAATGACAAGTGAAAATATTTGGAGCAGGAAAGGGTGAGTCCCCAACGAGCCTTGGTGGGGCTGATGCAGTGAACTGTTTGCTTGCTGAAGGGACCTGGGAAGGGGCATACCACCCATTCAGTGTGGTTGTTTTACTTCCTCACATCTCCCTGTGTGCTGGATGTGTCACATTTATCCCTGGAGGATTACAGCTGTACACCACCACCAACATTCTAGTTGCAATCCATGCCTGTGTCACTCAACTGACCAAACTGAGATGGAGAGCTGCTGACCAGCTGGGCTGTCCTAGTAACTGAGAAACCTCAGTGACCACAAAGTGTGCAGATCCAGCTGGAAAACTAAAGATGGGATGAGGAGGCAGCCCATCAGGCAGGGATGCATTTGGCAAGCCTTCTGTGGTCAAGGCACCACAAGCAAATCCTCCCAGGAGCGCTGGTCTGTGTTTTGTGAGCGACAGTAGATGGGAGGTGCTTTAACGACTGCAGGCCCCAGACTCTTGCACAGACATCATGCTGTAGGGAAAAGTCTGAAAAGACCATCAAATTAATGAATTACTACAAAATGTGCTATGCACAGTGCAAGGCACCACCTTCCCCCCTGCAGGCTTCCTTCTTGCCATCCAAAGCACCGACGCCCTCCAAATGGGGATTGCAGACAGTGTGTGAAGCAATTTTTATTGCTGAAAAGAGATAGAGAGTTAACAGATGCTTTTAAAGCACATTCATCCTAACCTGGGTGCCTTGGAGCCATTTTTGCTCTAGTATTGCACTTAGAGGTTTTTCATCCTGTAACTTGGGAGACTAAAGAGACTATGGAGAGGTCTAATGCATCTTGATAACAAATTGGATCAAATTGTCTGAGTATGCTGTGCCTGGGGCAGATGTTGTAATGAAGCTGGAAAACACTTGGCAAAACCTGATTCCCTTCTCTGTGATGTCTGCAGGATGCATGGCTCTGAGATGGAGGGAAGGGAGACTTCTGCAGAAACCATCCTCTGCTGACATTTCTTTGGCTTAATAGAGTTTATTAACTGGTTGAGTTATTCTAGCTTTCCTGGAGAAGTTTTGCTAGCACCCATTTCACCTCCTGTCTTGAATCTTAATTAGCTGAGCAGAGGTTTTCATATTCAGCTGCCTATTTTGTAGTGTGTGAAGTTCAGCACTCGACAAACACAGAAGTGATTTGTTTTTCAAGCCTCTTAAGGACACCAGCTCACTCCTCTCTCAGCTTCAGACACAAAAAAAAAAAGGGAGGATGGAGATCCTTTGCTTTCCTTACTGGTATTATATCAGCACACTTCTACCTCTCTTGAGATCAAGGCTGTTTTGTGCTTTGCACCATGGGCCTGTGACCAAAGAGCTCCTTCCTCTATTAAAATGCTTACTCAGCAGGAAACAGGTGAGATTGGAAATGAAAAGCCAAGAGCAGCAGAGGGTTTACCTGAAGTCAGAGGCTACAGTTATAAAAGGGGGGCTGGAAATGTGTCTTCAGACTGACTTTTAAACCCCTCAAACTCTTATGTTATTAACTTAGAGCAATACACTGAAAGTTTTCTCTGCTCATGAGAGAAAAGAAGAGAATCTGTACAGCATTTTACTCTGTTTTGTATATCAAATGAATTTGATATACAATAAATTTGTATATCAAATTAAGTCTTTTTTCCTTTTTTTCACTGAGATGTAGACATTTTCAGTATGTTCTCTTCAGCTCCTCAAGTAAATAGCAAGCAAATGGAGGATTTTGGTTCACAGGGGAGAAAATTTGTGACTACCCCAGGGCTCAGGTGGCAACAGAGCACCTCCAGGAGAGAGCTGGTAACTCTGGTGTTCTAGATTAGTGAAAGTTGGGGCTAATATATGGGAGCAGAGGGGAAGCAAATTGCAGCTCTGTAGCTGAACCTTCTCTCCACCTACACAACCTCAAACTGGCAGCATGGAGTTGTGCCTTTATGCTCATGAGAATTCAGGGCAAAGCAGCAGAAGTCCAGACAAAACAGCTCTTGAGAGAAGAACTCTTCTTTTTGTTACTGCACTAGAATTCAGACCAATTTACATCTTGTCCTTCACTTATGGGGTCTGTTTTGGTTTGGTCTTTGATATTTGTTTTTGGTTTGGTTTGGGTTTTCGTGTTTGGTTTTGGTTTGGTTTGGTTTTTGGTGTTTGTTTTTAGTTTGGTTTGGTTTTTGGTGTTTGTTTTTGGTTTGGTTTGGTTTGTTTTTTGATGTGTTTGGTTTGGTTTGGTTTTTGGTGTTTGTTTTTAGTTTGGTTTGGTTTGGTTTTTGGTGTTTGTTTTTGTTTTTGGTTTGGTTTGGTTTTTGGTGTTTGTTTTTAGTTTGGTTTGGTTTGGTTTTTGGTGTTTGTTTTTAGTTTGGTTTGGTTTGGTTTTTTGGTGTTTGTTTTTGGTTTGGTTTGGTTTGGTTGGCTGTTTTTTGGTTTTTTCTTTTTGGTTGGTTTATTGGGTTTTTTTGGCCCCTTAAATCCTAATCCAGTCCCTGGTTCTTGTAGTCCAGAGTACTGATTTAGTTGGCTTCTTGAGGTTTTTTTGGTCCCTTAAATCCTAATCCAGTCTCTGGTTCATGTAGTTCAGAATACTGGTTTGGTTGGCTTCTTGGGGTTGTTTTGATCCCTTAAATCCTAATCCAGTCTCTGGTTCGTGTAGTTCAGGGTACTGCTTTCTATTCCTGATCTCTGTCCTATAGATCACTCTAATCTTATCTATAAATTAGTTCATTTACTGATCATTAAGCAGTGAGCAAACAACCTGCTGGTGTCTTTACCTGGCCACAAGCCTGAATCAATACCATTTCATTCTTCTGCCTAGATGAGGAGTGATGATCCACACCATGTGTAAAATGCTAATGGTCCATCTGTTAAGTACTTCCAAGATGAGATCTTGATGTTGGATTAGAGCATCCTTCTGCCTGTACATGTGATGTTATCAATGTGCCAACAGCCCAACCATTAGGGTCCTGTATACCACAGACACTGTCAGGCCATCATGGGGTGATGAAAGTCCACAGTGTTTGGAAGCTGAGCTTTCCAGTACTTGCTCATAAAAGCTTAAGTGGGAAATGTGCTTAGGAAAAGCCTGAGACAAATCTTGATAACTCTAGCTGGGTATAATGGTAGAGGTCAATTTTTTTTTTTTTCTTTGTGTTTGCTGAAAATGCAATTTCAGGGCACAGGAAGCTTTTCACAAATTTGATTTGACTCTCTCAAATAGCTAATCTGGACACAAGAGAAAATAAGGGAGATAATATCCTATTTTGACATTTTAGAAATGAAGACTGTCTTCAGAAGAAAACAGAGGTTTCTGTTAGCCAAATTGTATTTGTCTTAAACCTAAGCATTCCCAAAGACAAAAAGAGTTTTTTATTCCTGATGGGAAACAAAACTTTTCAATTGAGCCTAGGAGAAATTTTTCTTTCTTTTTACTTTCACAATGAATCCTAAATCTGTTTGGCTGAATACTAAATATTTGTTTTACTCCCTTGCTTTGCCCAGGAAAGCACCAAGGCAGGCTCTGCAGCTTTGCAGAGAGACAGGGTGCCTAAGGGATGTCCTGCTGCAGGGAATCATATTGAGTTTGGAAGGATGAGGCTCCACTTTTTTCTACTTTATCCCTTCACAAGCACGCTGAAAACAAGCTTTATAAATCAGTCAGACATCAAGGACAAAATTGTTTGCTGAGACACACATGCTTCATTCTGAGGGACAAGGCCTCGGCGTTCGTGATTCTGGCTGGGTGGGACTCATAGCCAGAAGGGATGTGGCAGAGAAATCACTTTCCATTTGTTAAGACACTCACTTAACTGCACTCGACAGGAGTGTGAGGACAGAGCTAGAGGCCTTGAGCCACTTCTTAGTCAAAGAAGTCTCCAGAATACTACAATGTGATGAACATTAATAGAGGCAGCAGAAAAATGGTGAGTCCTGGAGGGAGTGCAGCAGCTCAGGTGAGTCGATCTCAGGATGGCTGCTTTCTGAGGAGGAAAATTACATACTGGGAAGATACATTTTTGTGGAGGCAAAGTATTTCCTTCCCCCCACCCTGCGTGGTTTTGTTCTGTACCAAAATGAAGTATCCTGTGCAACCTGCTCTAGGTGAACCTGCTCAGGCAGGGTGCTGGGACCAGATCATCTCCAGAGGTCCCTTTCGACTTCTATCATTCTGTGATTCTGTACCATGAGGAGTTCACTTCTGCTGAGGTCCTGTGATCAGTTATGCCAAATTATAAGCATTACCAACTTGCTTGCAGTCACTTGTTCATTTCTCTT
Organism: Ramphastos sulfuratus; assembly: GCA_013399055.1. Taxonomy (NCBI): domain Eukaryota; kingdom Metazoa; phylum Chordata; class Aves; order Piciformes; family Ramphastidae; genus Ramphastos; species Ramphastos sulfuratus. The sequence goes on along the minus strand of WBNM01001007.1, from coordinate 8,937 downwards.
TGCTATCAATCAATTGGTAAGGTCTTCTTCACTGACACTGCTGCTACTACTACAACCAGCAAATCACTTTAGCACGTCAGTGTTTTTCATCACAATTCTCTACCAACATCTCTTTCATAGTGTGAAGAAAAACCAGAGAAGGAAAAGGTGATGTGAGACTGACAGTGTGCTGTGTTCAGGAGACAGGAACAGTACAGAGGGCTCTTACTTTTATAAAAAAGATTCTTAAGCTAACGTAGCTGCCCAAAGATTCCTGCAAAGCATCCACACAACTTTGTGCAACTTTCCTCACCTCCACACAGCTGCAGATAATACAAAAGAAGTAAAGATTTGGGAAAGAGTCTAATGTTGAGCCATGGTGGGTTGCAGTAGACAAACCAGCGCAATTCAGGGAGCAAAGGGACCTTGGTTTCATTCCTACCACACGTGAAGTCCTGAAGAATGCTAAAGGGGTTATAAATTAGAGTATACAGTTCTGGAGCCCCCAGCACAAGAAGGATACTGAACTGTTGGAGTGAGTCCAGAGAAGGCCACGAAGATACTCAGAGGGCTGCAGCAACTCTGCTATGAGGACAGGCTGAGAGAGTTGGGGCTCTGCAGCTGGGAGAAGAGAAGGCATCAAGGGGACCTTGGAGTGGCCTTCCAGTATCTGAAGGGGGCTACAGGAAGGCTGGGGAGGGACTATTGACAAGGTCTTGTAATAACAGGATGAGGAGTAACGGGTTTAAACTGGCAGAGGGGAGATTGAAACTGGATGTTAGGAGGAAGTTGTTTGCAGTGAGGGTGGTGAGACACTGGCACAGGTTACCCAGGGAGGTTGTGGAGCACAGAATCACTCAATGTGATCTTCAGGCTTAGAAATGCTCTCAGCTCCAGTCCTACCCTAGAATCACAGAATTACACAATCTTAGGGGCAGGAAGGGACCTTGAAAGATCATCCAGTCCTAGCCCCCTGGAAACTGGTCTCCTGGGTATTTGGAGATGCTTTTTTTGGATTTCCCTTCTTGAGAAAGCTCTCACATTGGAGGCAGAGCTGTGGGAAGGAACACAAAGGGCTCTGACTCTATTCAGCCACTCTCCACCCTGATTAATTTTACAGCTAATGACTCTCCAGACATGGTGATGTATGGGACTCTGTCGGTGACAAAAAAAATTGAACTTTTACTAATTAAGTAGAACATCTTCATAGGGTGAAAGGTTTTGCTAACGAAAGTAACTCACAAAGAATTATGTTGGCTAGAGACTGATGCTGAGATCAGGCAGGGAAGGGAGGGCATGAGCGGTATAAAATATTCACTGCAGCTACCAGTCCAAGATTTCACTCCCAGGTTGTCTCTGCACAGACACTGCTCAGTGCCACACTTTCTGGGCTGCAGCCCATGTCTGTCTCAGCAGAACAGGGCTGACACTCTATGCATGCACCTCCTGCCTGCAGGATGAGAGCTCTTTAATGAAGTAGCCTTGGCCCAGCACCAGCAGTGTGTGTTATTTGTTGCACTCACTCTGCCAGGACACACAGGATGGCACGAGGTCCATAGTGGTTCAAGGATGTTATGAGGTTATGAGGAGAGGCTGAGGGACCTGCAGCTTTCTGGTCTGCTGAAGAGAAGACTTAGAGAGGATCTAATCAATGTTTTTAAATATCTGAGGGCTGAGGGGTCAAGAGGGAGGAGATAAACTCTCCTCAGGTGTGCCTTGGGATAGGAAAAGGGGTAAATGAGTATAAACTACAGCACAGGAAGTTCCACCTCAACATGAGGAAGAACTTCTTTACTGTAAGGGTCATGGAGCACTGGCACAGGCTCTCCAGAGAGGTTATGGAGTCTCACAGTATCACACTATCATAGTATCACCAAGGTTGGAAGAGACCTCAAAGATCATCAAGTCCAACCCATTACCACAGACCTCGAGACCAGACCATGGCACCAAGTGCCACGTCCAAACCCGCCTTGAACACCTCCAGGGATGGTGACTCCACCACCTCCCTGGGCAGCCCATTCCAGTGGGGAATGACTCTCTCAGTCAAGAACTTTCTCCTCACCTCCAGCCTAAACTTCCCCTGGCTCAGCTTGAGACTGTGACCTCTTGTTCTGGTGCTGGTTGCCTGAGAGCAGAAAGCAACCTCTCCTTCTCTGGAGACTTTCAAGACCCTTCTGGATGTGTTCCTGTGTTACTTGTGCTAGATTTTATGGTCCTGCTCTGGCAAAGGGGTTGGACTGGATGATCTATGGAGGTCCCTACCAATCCCTAATATCCTGTGATCCTGTGATGTGATATTCTGGCTCCTCTTCCTAGGGGTGCCAGCAAGATACTACACAGGCTGCACTGCCTGTCCTAGGGAAGAGATAAACCTCCTGTAGATTAGGATGAGCGAAAATGTGGCCACAGAAAGAACTTACCATCTGACTGAACAGAAATAATCCACCTTGGTACACAGAGAGAAGCAGCAGTGTCCTGGGGTGGGATGAGAGTTGGAAAAGAGGTGGTGGAGCTGCACAGGTCTACGAACACCCTACAAACACACCATATACTAAGAGTGGAGAATCCCCACTGTGGGCTGCACTGGTGAAGAGGGAACAGGTCAGCTACATCTGTTCTTCCTGTGCCCAGAGAAGTGAAGGAATTCTTGTCTTTGGGAGCTGGAAAGCTGAGCCATGAACTGTGTTTGCTCCACTGAGTCTCTCTGGCTAACAGCTTGCTTAAACTGCTGCAGCTCTGTTACAGCATTCACAGGGATCCTGATCAAAGTATCAGGTTCTGGCCAAGTCATGGAGGAAGGAAACTGCTGTGCTTTTATAGAAAAGATTGGCAAAGGGTAAACCAGCAAACTGTGTTTTTCCTCCCCATTAAGGTCTGGAAAAGCACTTGAAATCAGTCAGTGATTTCCACCAGATGAAGATATGCCCCCATGTTCTGCAGTCTTGCCTCTTTTCTTCCCCCTGCACTTTCCAACCAAATTCTCACTTGCTGCAATGCTCATTACTTCATAATTCTATTGTCAGCCTTTCATGGAGAGATTTGTGGTGTTTTAACCAAGAAACCTACGTTAAAATATTGAAATAGGTCATTAAATATTTATTTTCTTCAGCTACTTGCAAAGGTAGAAGGAAATTGGGGGGAAAAGCTGTCAAAAAGGAGCATAATATCCATATTTTTTGAAGAGACTGTTTATGGTTATGTTGCCTGAGGGACCTGCAAAGGCAGAATCACAGAGGCCAGTGTTAGCTTTTCCTCCTTGCACTCTATCTCCCTCTCCAGTAGCCTTTTTCTATTCTAGGATTCAATTCTCCCCTCTCCTCCTCGTGTAAATCAAGGTTAACATTCAGGTCAGTCAGCGAGGCAGCCAAAGACAGAGATTCTCAGCCAGATGGAAATATGGAGATTGACTCCCACCTGTGTGCCCCCAAACAGTTCTCCTGTGCCAGTCCCTTCCTCTCCTTTCCTAACTGCTGATGGAAACCAAGAGCAGCTCTGCCAGTAGCACTGGGGCTGCACTGACATAAAATCAGTGTGACACCTCTGGCAAGTCCAAGGTCTACACGTCCAGCTTCTGCACAGGTTGTTCTTTCCTTTTCCACCTGCATGTGGAGGAAACATGGAGATGTGGAAAGATGGCAGGAATTACCTTCACAGGTAGAATCACAGAATGGTTTGAGTTTGAAGTGACCTTTAAAGGTCATCTAGTCTAACCACCCTGCAGTGATCTAGAACAATCTCAATCAGATGAGGTTTCTTAGAGCTCCATCCAACCTGACCTGAAATATTTCCACAGTTAGGGTTTCTACCCCTCTCTGAGCAACCTGGACCAGTGTCTCACCATCTCAGTGTAACAGTCTAAACAGTCTAAAACTCCCTCTCTCAGTTTAAATCCATCACCCCCTGTCCTGTCACAGCAGGCCCTGTTAAAAACTCTGTCCCCATCTTTTTAACTGACTCCCTCTAAGTAAGGCCAAACTAAGGTCTCCCTGGAGCCTTTTCCAGGCTGAACAACCACACCTCTGTCAGTCTTTCTTCATCAGACAGGTGTTCCAGCCTGCAAACTGGTAGCAGGTAGCAAATCATAATTAGACAGCACTTATTACCCTAGAGGGAACTACCAAGGCATCCTTAATAATGCCAGGTGTTGGGACTTCTGATAAGGTCAAGTGCCAACCAAGAGGCTACTGTGACCATAGCTGGAATCATCTTCATAGGGTTGGCTTCTAGCACAGCTTTAAGTATTTTCCCTGGAATTAGGAATTCTTATATCCACAATCACAGCTCCATCTTAATAAGATTGTGGCCAGCAGGGCAAGGGAGGGGATTCTGCCCCTTTGCTCTGCTCTCCTCAGACCCCATCTGCAGTCCTGTGTGCAGTTATGGAGCCCCCAGCACAGGAAGGACATGGAAGTGTTGGACTGGTCCAGAGGAGGCCACAAAGATGCTCAGAGGGCTGCAACAGCTCTGCTATGAGGACAGGCTGAGGGAGTTGGGGTTCTGCAGCCTGGAGATGAGAAGGCTTCCAGGAGACCTTAGAGTAGCCTTCCAGGATCTGAAGGGGTCCTACAGGAAGGCTGGGGAGGGACTATTGACAAGGTCTTGCAATGACAGGACAAGGGGCAATGGGTTTAAACTGACAGAGGGGAGATTGAAACTGGATGTTAGGAGGAAGTTGTTTGCAGTGAGGGTGGTGAGACACTGGCACAGGTTGCCCAGGGAGGCACCTCCCTGGAGGTGTTCAAGGTCAGGTTGGAGGAGGCCTTGAGTGACCTGTGCTAGTGGGAGGTGTCCCTGCCTATGGCAGGGGGCTGGAACTAAATGACCTTTGAGGTCCCTTCCAACCTTACCATTCTATGATTCTGTAAGATCTCCATAAGAAGGCTGCTGTGTGACAGGGCTGAGAGTTGCAGTCAAACTACCTTTCTTTAGCTCAGTAAACAATCTTTGAAGGTCCACAAGTGATGCCACTGCACATGCCCCCTGTGACGTGAGCTCTGGGCACTGAACAATTAAATTGTCACCCTCGAGGGCATGTGGTCTCCAGTTATAAAGAGTAGAAGAACATTTGCCTGTGTTTCTTCATCTCCCATCAATACTCCTCTCTCTCTCTCTCTCTCCAGTGTCAGGCACTCAATTTCTAGAGTGCTTCACAATTTACCTCCAGCAGCCTACTTTGCTCTGTGCTCACACACACATGCACATTCCTGGACATGCTGGATTGTTGTCACCTGATTTTCAAGGCTTTTCATTTGCATCTGCAGGTGACAGATAGCACCGAGGGAGCCAAATGATTATGGTAACAAAAAAACTAAAATAACCCAACAGTTTGTGAAGCAGCTGGTCAGCACAAACAGCAATCCACTGCAGCTTGTTCTGCATGGATTCACTGGGCAGCCTGGTAGGAGGTTAAAGAGCAGGTCTGGAGCTCTGCTTGGTTCACCTATCTCAATGCAACTGTGCATGAAGGGCAGAGAAATTCTCTCGGTGAGGGGCTGGAACTCAAAGCAGCAGCACCAATGTCAGACACTTTGCATCCAACATTCCAAAATTCAGGGTATGAACTGCTGCTCACAGAGTATCTTTGAGCAAGGGAGGAGACCTCACATGTGAGATGTTATAGCAGAGACTGTTGCAGATTCTGCTGTTGATGTGGCATCTGTTCTCTGCATTATCTGGTTGAAGTACATTCATTCTCCTGAGGCACACCTTGAGTGCTGTGTCCAGTTCTGGGCCCCTCAATTCAAGAAAGATGTTGAAGTACTGGAAGGTGTCCAGAGAAGGGCAGCAAGGCTGGTGAGGGGCCTGGAGCACAGCCCTTTGAGGAGAGGCTGAGGGAGCTGGGGGTGTGCAGCCTGCAGAAGAGGAGGCTCAGGGCAGACCTCATTGCTCTCTGCAGCTACCTGAAGGGAGGTTGTAGCCAGAAGGGGTTGGGCTCTTCTCCCAGGCAACCAGCAACAGAAGGAGGGGACACAGTCTCAAGTTGAGCCAGGGGAGGTCTAGGCTGGATGTTAGGAGGAAGTTCTTGCCAGAGAGAGTGATTGGCATTGGAATGGGCTGCCCAGGGAGGTGGTGGAGTCACTGTTCTTGGAGGTGTTGAAGCAAAGCCTGGATGGGGCACTTAGTGCCATGGTCTGATTGATTAGATAGGGCTGGGTGATAGGTTGGACTGGATGGAAGTCTCTTCCAACCTGGCTGGTTCTATGATTCTATGAAATATCAAATGGTGCTTACATATGCTAAGCGTTGATCAGATGAAAAAATGGAAGAGAAGGAAAAACAGTGATTCCCAGAAGTATCTCACCTGCAGGAGACTTACAAAGAGCCATTCACATATAAGGTGTGAAACTTTTTTCACCAGCCTTGGTAGCTAGCTGGAGAGGGACCCTGACTGTGAGCAAACCTGACTGCAGTCATGCCAGATGGGATTACTTAGAGTTTTCACTCCGTTACATCAGGGGCTCTTTCCCCTCTCCATCACTCCCTAAAAGTACTTGTAATATATTATTTGCCTTCAGAAAATGAATCATCAACTCCCAGTAG
>WBNM01001006.1:0-54244 GCA_013399055.1 Ramphastos sulfuratus | reverse complement strand
TGATCTACTTATCTTCAACTGCATTCACAAGTCACATGGGAGACAGAAAACAGATGCTAATTGATAAAAAGAAAAAGCCTGTTTCCTACACTACAATTTCATAGCACCACAGAATGATTTGAAGATCATCTAGTCCCAAATCCCCTGCCATGGGGCTTCAAAACGTCCAACTAGCATAGTCTTAAGTTTTCAGCTGCATCACACTAAAAATAGAGGATGATCGCCTTCAAATCTCATTAGAATCTCTTCTACCTACTATATCTGGACTCCTGTTCCTGTAAGATCTTATCTCAGGCTAAGAGCTGTACCACTACCATTACAACACACTCAGCTGGAGAGCTCCATTAAGCTTAAGAAACAATTTATACAGGTTAAATATTAACAAAATTCAAGTATTAAGTCTCAAGGTTATAAAAGCATTGTTTTAGACATAGACTATTAAGTCAACTTGCATGTACTTAAAACTCTTCAGATAACAGTAACCTTGAGCCATGGTTTTCATGGATTTCACCAATAATCTTGACCTGTGTTCCCATGGTATCCCTATGCAGGGAAAAAATTCCACCACCTTGATTACACCACCTGGAATTGCATAACAAATCTAAATATGTAGTATTTATTCCCCAGCTGTCTGATCATACACCTACTCTGTGATCAATGCTATTAAAGATGCTTAATTAGGGAAGAGGTGTTGTCAAAACTGCCAAAAGCAGCAAACATTTGACTGAAAGGACATACAAGAGAGCTTCCAGAAGGATACCCTGGACAATTGAGCTCACGTGACTATGTGACACAGTACAGCTAAATGCCAAGTCAGATATTTAGGACAAATAAAATAAGCACAAACCATCCTGGAAACAGTGACAGAGGAAAAAAAAAAAAAAATCTGAGGAGGAAGATGGTATAGATAAAAGATATTGCAGCAAATAATCCTTCTTTCAATTTAAAATTACATGATATGTATCATAATTATGGGGAGGCAATGTTTATGTTCAGCAATGATCTTACTAAGAAAATCCTATACTCTGCTCACTTTTCCAAACATGTATCCTAAAATTCAGAGGGGCCACAGAAGTCCTGGAATTCTAACACTTAAATTCTCATATATTTTGATTTAAAAAAAAAAAAAAAAAAGTTTTTAAGTCTCTTAACTATCAGTTTCTAAGAACTCAAACAGGCAAAGTCCTGTTCCTAGTGTAGAACAGGACTTCTGTCTAGGAGACAAAACTAGAATTCCTGGTAGTTGCAATCTCAGCTGAACTCAAACTGTAGTAACTACATCTAACCACAGCAGCAATGGACAGTCTGCTTACTGTAATTTAGGCTTGAAGAAAGAGAGAGATGCCTCACTAATCATAACTCTATAACCATAACTCTCATTTGTGGCTGACAGAACTGGAATTGGATATTCTGGAGTAAAGAAGGCTGAGGAGAGATCTTGCTCTCTACAAATCCCTGAAAGGAGGCTATAACCAGGTAGAGGCTGGTCTCTTCTTCCTAGTAACAAGTGATGGGACAGAAAGAGGAAATAGCCTCAAGCTGCACCAGGGGAGGTTTAAGTTGAACATTAGAAGAAACTTTTTGACTGAAAGGGTTCTGAAACACTAGAACCAACTCCCCAGAGAGGTGGATGAATCCTCATCCCTGGAGGTATTTAAAAGCTAGACAGATGTGGTGCTGAGGGCCAGTGGTAGAATTAAATCTATGATCTCAAATCCTTGAAATAATTCTATGATTCTGAACTCTACAGCTTCTGTTGCACAGGTGATTCGAGCATGGTAACCAATACTCAGTATCAAAATACCTTCTTTTATCTGCATTTTAACCAATCCAAGTGAAATTACAACAGATTTGAAGGATCTACTGAAAGATTAAGCTAAATACTAGAAGCTCTGATCATTTTCTCTCATAGCTGCATTTTTACAGCAGTCACAAAACCTGAGTCTTTTCCCCTTTGCTGCTGACACACCTCTAAGGATGCCCGACTCATAACCGGCTCTATGTAGGCTGATGTCCACCTACCAAACAATGCCACTGAAACTTTTGCATAGTATCTTAAAATGAGTAGAGGAAAACGCAAACCGTGAAGCAACTGGAAACAAAGCTGCTTCATGATAGAATTGAGGACATGGGAGAAACAGGGGTAGCAAAGAATCACCATCAGTATTTTGGTTTGGAACTAGGAAACACACACATTACATGAGAAATCTGCAGGATGAAACTTGCAGAATAGCAGATGAAGTGTAAACATACAAGCTCCTCAAGAGCACCAAGGTCAAGAATCACAGAAAACAAGAGGAAAAGCAGTACTAAGGAACAACCACTGTGCAAACACAGAAAACAAATTACCTTCTAAGACTCTTCAATCAAACTGATAGAATTTGCCCTAATCTGTTGAGTGGTCCTTATGGGTTAAGATTCTGTTTTCGGTTTAAATATAAAGCTTCTAAAGAGCCTAAAATCTAAGCTAAACTCTGCTGGGAGCTTAGCAGTTAATCACTGTCACAATCTCAGAAGGTTACAAGAGACCTGGAAATTATCAAAGACTGGCTAATTACACTCCTGGTTAGGTGTACAAGAACTACACATGCTCATTATCTATCAGCATGGAATGAACCCTTCTCCCAAGAGCAAAAGTAGCTCTGGAATTTAGAAATCTGTGATGGTTTGGGAGTTCCCCGCCCCCACACATTNAATTAGCCTCAAAGCAGCACAAAATTCAAGAATTTAGAAGATTAAAAGACATGAAAAACCATATGGCAAGCAAAATAAAAAAATGCAGGTTTTCAGACCTATTCATGGTAACCAACAGTCACAAAGCCTGATAATGAGCAGTTTAACTATACTAAAAATACTTCCCTTACCTAGCTCCTCCCACTAAATCTGTGCAATACTTTTATGCAAGGAATTACATGCCTATTAAAATTAATCTAAGCCAGTACCAAACATCACCTCAGCTCCTGATTTGACAATATTGAGGCTAGAGTTCTGAAGTCCTTTTGGCCAGGAGAAACTATGTTCTCTGGTCTCAATATTTAAGTTCTGTGGGTATGAGTATTTAGGCAAGCAATCCATCCCATCTGTAACATGATTCACCCCATTACACTTGAACTAGTAATGATTTATTTCTTCCATTACCTGTTTCTGAAATATAAACAACAGGATCCCGCTTTAGAACTTTACCAAGTTTTGGAGCAGATGCTTTTTTCTCAGGTAGTTTCTTGGATTTTTGCACTGGTTGCACCTCCTCTTCTGAATCTGTATTTTGATCACAAAATAAATGTAGATTTCCACCACACACATACATACAGGCTTTAAGTAACACATCACATAACATGAGTAGATGCGAGCACACATAAGCTAAATTGAGTGAGAAAGATCTCACCTGGAATGTCAAGAACAGAGCTTTGTCTTTCTCCATCAGCTAGCATCCATCATTTATTCCAGCACATACGTGACTAAATCAAAATTTGGTGGGAACTCAGTCTAGACAGTGGGGTTTGCTGACATAAAATACATTTTGTTAACTTATTCTAGACCTGTATAGAAACTTTTCCAGGAAGGAATTCAGCTGTCAGAGTATCACATCAGATTACTGAACAAATGGGGCACACACACAAAACATCCCAAACCACCAAAAAGCCAAAGAAAAAAACAAAACCCACCACAACCCAGAATAAACTTTTAACATAGATTCATTAATATGACTGAATTTATTTGTAGCGTATTATGCTAATGTGTTCCACAAGTTAAGAGCAGGCTAAAACAGATCACTGAGGTTGTTCTCTGATTTTTCAGGACACTGATATGCCATTCACCACACCAACCATGGTCCATATCCCAAAAGCTGTGCACATGCCACTTAACACCCCCAAGGACTACGTATCCCAACATACAAACAAGTAGAACAAACTGAAGCTGCTGAGACAACTGGCAAGTGTAGCAGAGGACTACGCTTCAGAGTGTAAAAAAACTAATCGCACCACACACTCTTCCATCCTCAGGAACTTGGAGCACCATTTCTCTTTTGTTCTAATATGCTGAACTTTGCAAAATCTCCAGACACTATGAGCACTTCCAGAGTAGCAGCTGAATTATCTATTATTTTTGTACTTCACTTTTTAATGCAGAAATACTTCTACAGCTATTCCTTGCTGATAAACATGAACCATTTACAGAACAGTTTGAAGAAATGAACACAATTTTCTATACATAATAGCATTATTCTGGCATGTTTGTGTGATCATTTTCCTTCTATAGCTGAAGCAATCTTCTATTGTTAAGATTGCTTCTAAAAATTGAAGCAGAAGTCTTCAATAGGAGTTAAAAATCACAGAAAGTCCCCTATCTTTTCCACAATTTCGGTTCAAAACCAGGCTCAAAGAGTAGTGGAGAATGGACTTAAATCCAGCTGGTGGCCAGTCACAAGTGGTGTTCTTCAGGGCTCAGTGCTGGGGCTGGCTCTCGATGTGGACAAGGGGACCGAGCACACCCTCAGTAAGTTTGCAGAGAGCATTAAATTAGTGGGAGTGTTAAGGGTAGAAAGGCTCTGAAAGGAGATCTGGAGAGGCTGGATTGTTGGGCCAAAGTCAATTTCATGAAGTTTAGCAAAGCAAAATGCCAGGTCAACAATCCCATGAAGGCTCCAAGCTTGGGAAGCTGGAGCTTGGAAAGTTATCTCACAGTAAAGGACCTTAGGGTTGACAGTTGGCTGAACATTAGCCAGTGTGTCTCCAGGTGGCCAAGAAAGCCAACAGCACTCTGGCCTGGATCAGCAATTCTGTGGCCAGCAGGACCAGGGAAAGTGATTGTCCCTCTGTGCTCAGCACTGGTGAGATTACATCTTGAATACTGGGCTCAGTTTTGGGGCCCTCACTAAAAGACATTGAGGTGCTGGAGCAGGTCCAGAGAAGGGCAACAAAGCTGGTGAAGGGTCTGGAGAACAGGTTTGGTAAAAAGCAGCTGAGGGAATTGGGGTTGTGTATCCTGGAGAAAACCAGGCTGAGGGGAGACCTTTTTGCTCTCTACAAATCCCTGAAAGGAGGTTGTAGTGAGGTGGGTGTTGGTCTCTTTTCCCCAGTAAGAAATGACAGGACAAGAGGAAATGGCTTCAAGTTGCACCAGGGGAAATTTAGGTTGAGCATGAGGAAAACTTTCTTTTCTGAAAGAGTGGTCAGGCATCAGAGAAGGCTGCCCAAAGAGATGCAGCCACTGTCCTGGAGGTGTTCAAGGAACATGGACATGGCAGTTTGGAACACAGGTTAATGGCCATGGTGGTGTGAGGTTGGACTCAATGATCTTAGAGGCCTTTTCCAAACAAACACTTCTATGACTTTAAATTACATCACAGCTCAGAAAGACTAAACTTGAAATACCAAGCTTTTTAATTGACATAAACTTGGCAGACAAAGGCTTGCAGGTCTTCTTTGTCTGGAGAGGTTGTTGCAGGGAAGGGGGTAGGTTTTTGTTGTTTGGGTGGTTGGGTTTAAGTGCTATGAAAGAGGTTTCCTTTATAATATTCCAAAGAGAATTTTTAGAATGTGTCAGGAGTGCTTTAAATTTATGTTCTGCATGTTCCAAGCTATGAGATTAACGTTTAGTAGACTATTCTTTGTTTTATAAAGACAGATGGTAGAATCAGAGTAAGCAGGAGCACCTCCTACTAGATGAGCTTGCTTGAGGGCCCAGCCAACCTGGCCTTGAACACCTTCAGCCTTAAAGCCTCCACTACTGCTCTGTGTCACATGTTCCAGTGCCTCACCACTATCATGGTTAAGAAATTCCTCCTAATGTCTAATACAAATTGAGCTTCTTCCAGTTTGAAGCATGTCCTGTCACCCCAGGCTTTTGTCAAAGTCCCTCTCCAGTTCCCTGCTAGCCCAGTTCAAATACTGAAAATCTGCTAGAAGGTCTACCTGCAGCCTTCACTGCTCCAAGGTGAACAATCATAACTCTTAACCTGTCCTGTGATCATCTTGGTGGCCTCCTCTGGCTACATGATCAACCTGAGTGATCTATTTTAACCAGATAACTACATGGTATTTCCATGTGTATTTTAGTAGAAGACAAGTTAGCCTTTTAAAACAATCTCCCACATTACATTCACGCAATGCACAGAAATGTGAAGTCACAATGTATGATCAGTATTTGCCCCTAACAAATCAGGAAACCTAAAACTCCCCATAATATACACTTTCATAACAAACAAGTTATGGAGTTCTGACAGAATTCACTACTGGAAATGGTTTTGGGTTTTTTTGCAGGGGACATTTTTAGAGGTTATTTGTTTGGGGGTTTTTATTTCATCGTTGTGCTCTGGTGGGATGGTTTTGTTTTGCTGCAAAGATGATGGAGTGGAACATCTCCCTTTTGAGGAAAGGTTGAGGGAGCCAGGTCTCTTTAACTTGGAGGAGACTGAGGGGTGACTTCATCAATGCCTATAAATATGTGAAGGATTAGTGTCAGGAGGATGGAGCCAGGGTCTTCTCAATAATGTCCCATGATAGGACAAGGGACAATGGATGCAAGCTGAAGCATAGGAGATTTCACATGAACACAAGTAAAAGCTTTTTCACTGAGTGCGACTGAGCCCCTGGAACAGGCTGCCCAGAGAGGCTGTGGAGTCCACTTCTCTTGAGACTTTTAAAACCCACCTGGATGCATTTCTCTGTGACCTGCTCTAGGTGATTCTGCTCTGGCAGGGGGGTTGGACTCAGTGATCTTTCAAGGTCTCTTCCAACCCCTAACATTTTGTGATTCTGGGTTTTTGGGGGTTTTGGTTTGTGTTTTTTAAACTTTTAACAGAACCACTGTTACTTTGTACTGTATGTTGCATGCACAACACACTCTCTACTTATCAAATATATCTAGCTATCCATCAGTAATTACTGAGAAATGTTTCAAAGTGCACTGACCTTGCAAGAAAACACAAAGCAACATTCAGAAACAACTGTGAACACTACCTGAATCATAGATTATTCTCTTTTTCCTGTTTATCCGCTTTGGTTTCCAGTCATCTTCACTGGGTGAATTATTCACCTAGGAGTAACAGTCCATTAGTACAACCAGTAAACAGATTCTTCAAGCTTCTACTCAGTTACACATTCAGATTTCTGAGTTTAACAGCAATGACTTATTTTCCAACGTGACATTTACAAACAGTCTTGTGCTAACTCATGAGAATGATGAAGAAAGGTGCAAGGCAGAGGAAATGCAGGACAAAAGGCAGCAGCAAAGCTCCAAGCAAACCTTAGATGACTATGTTGAGAATAAAGGGTCAAGTTAAATGCTCAAAGTAAACGAAACAGATTTTCAAGCACTTCTGACTCTTAAGCCAAAAAAGAAATTACATGGTCTAACCAAAAATACAGGTGGTAAAGGCCAGTAATTTAGCTTTGCCTATCGGCTCCATTCTAGATATGGCTTAGCCATAAAACACCAGAATTCCACACAACTTCAGAGCAATTGAAGAAAAAGGATACACAACATTTGAAGCTAGACTGATTTCCTATTGTGTCCCCTGGTTGCTTGCAGCTTCTTCTCACTCATCTAGTGCAACGACCATAAAACACTGCACCAGTGGTCATAGTCAGCAAATCTGTTCTATCTAGCAGCATCTACTATTAAGCTGTTTCAAGGTTTGAATTTTTTTAAATACAAGTTTGAGATACTTCAAGAAACAATATTCAGAGGTATAAAGTTCCTCAGACAAACCCACCTACCAGCTGTGGTTTTTTTGTAATCTTGCAGAGATTAAAAAGTTACAAATTGGAAGGAATTTCTATCAACTTCACTATGCATTTTATAATCCACTTTCAATCTGAAACCTGTTAAAACCTTGGTATAATTGGAGAATCACAAAGTAAAAATAATAGATTGCATAAGATAATTGCAATGTCTTTCACTTCCCCTGAATGCTCCCTCATTTTCATGTTGAAAGAATGAAATTACACAGCCAAAATATTTTTTAAGCAACACCTTATTTCTAGATTGTGATGCTTCCTATTAAACATTTGCCCTCCCATTCTCTAAGTGATTTTAAAGCCTCTTTAGGCACTTCTTCCTTTTTTATGCCAGTTCAGAAATTAACAGAAGTGCTTGGAGAATGGCACTCAGTCTCATTTTAATCTGTCACTTGACAGAATTTGAGGTTTGCAACAAGTTAACTTCAGGGGCCCCATCCAAGGAAGGCAGTGTTAATGTTTCTCCTACAGGTGTTTAGAAAATACAGGTGGTTAAGAAATAGCAAAAAGGCACCTACAACATAGACTTTTACCTTACTTGTAGACATACAAAGGTGTCATGCTTTCACCTACTGTGAACCTCAAGCTTAATTAGTAATTAAATAAGTAGGGCTACTTAACTATAGACTATAGCTAAAATAACTTCAAACACTTCAGACCGTTCAGAATAACAACTACTTTACCTACTTCTCATTTGCCCTGTAATCTAAATATTTTATAAATCAGCAGTTTTGCTCACCACCTAGAAAGTTTTGCTGCTAAAATATCAATTAGCAGTTTACTCCCATGCCTATCAAAATAAATAACATATAGACTGGAGGGTGAGTATACGAGAAGAACTGCAAATTTGAAAAATACGAGAGATCCGAACAACCCTAAATCAGGGCAGTCAAGCACTTCACAAATAAGAAAAGCAAGACTAACCTTAGTCTCCTTTCCCCTTTTCTTCCCACTCAAAGGCTCTTCACCATTTTTAACTTTCTCATTCTTTTTCACAGTCTCACATTCTTGTCGTTTTCCAGCAGGTACAACCCCAAAGAATCTCCGGATATCCTAAGCAAGGGAGAAAAGAGATTAATCAATTTTAAAAGACAGACCTTTCAACAACACCATACTTAAATCACTTTCTCAACAGCTCCATTATTATATTTATTCTTGAATTTATTTTTGTTTTTTCACAATTAAGAAAAAGATCAACTAACTAAACACAGATGCTCGAACAACTCACCACATTTCTCCTGTCTCTGAAGCACCACAAAAGTTTATTTTTCCCACAGTGGGACAACTTCACCAATACACATCTCAAACTTCCATTAGCAATGAAATAGTGGCTTAAGACAATTGCTTAATTTATTTATTTTCCAATTAAGCATCATTAAGCTAGCCCAAAGTGTTTTTATAGATGAAATTCTCACTTCAGTTATGAAGTAGTTTCCAATGTAAATAGATTAACAAATAAATACTTAAAAAGATTTTTAAAATGCACCAAGAATTAAAAAGCAGACAAGTAGTAAGACATTTCTTTGTAAGTTTGGGAAAGTAACTCTCATCTGACTAAGAAAAAAATGTTCAGCCAATAAAAAACAAGTTAATATTTAAACAAAGAGAAAGAATTTAATACAAAGAGCTCCAAAAGATCTGGTTTACACTCTTAGTTTAGTATCTGACCATACACAGCACAATCATAAAATGCATTCTGAATACATAAAAACACAGAACACACAATTATTTTTATTTATTCTTAAAGCATTATTATACACCCAAACACAACTTCTCTTGAAAGTAATATTTCATCTTCATTAAAAAGAAATGGAGACTATATGTACCTGGTTGGTATCACTACTTCCAGGGGTAGCAGCCATTTTAAAAGCAAAAAAATACCTTCTATGGCCTAAATATATAGCAAGTAAAGGGTGGGGCTCAAGGCTTGCTGCTACCCAGCTGATAGCTTCTATGGAGTTCATCTGGGTAGTTTTTGACTACTACAGGGATCTACAAGTGAAGTAGTAAATGCTTAAGAAACCTCTACAAAAGTCTGATTGAAGAGGGGTCTTTTAGCCTCCTCTTAGCAGTCAGCTCACTGGTGGGTTGGATTTGCATTATAAGAGCCTATAAAGCTTAAAACTAAATGGAACATGTAATGTGAAAGCATACAGACTTTATGGACAGGTAGACCTCTATTTACTATATGTAGCTTAACTGTTTTAAAGAATGAGACTGTTGATTCCTGTAAAAATTTATAGACCCTGTGTTTTACCTGTGTATAGTAACATGGATTCAGCAAACAGACAATGGTAGACTGGGAAACTTTCTTCCTCAGTGAGGCTCCATACGTTTCCATCTATGGAATTTAGGCCTTGAGGCATAAATTTTCAACACTGTGATTTTTTATGTACTCCTACAATACAGATGCAACAATATATAAGCTTGGGAACTTTGACTGACAACATCTAGAGCTAACAGCTTTGAAGAAAGCATCTAATCAGAATGCCTCCAAGGAGATTCGTGGACTTGACCCCTCAATCATTATTACAGAATCATAGAACTGTCAGGGCTGGAAGGAACCTTGAGGATCACCTAGCTCCAACCTCCCTGCCGTGCACAGGGACACAGACAAATACTTAAGTCATTGCACAACAAATTCCAGAAATAAAGCAATGTTTATCAGAGTGATTCCCATGCAACAAGTCTGAAGACTATTTATAAAGCATTATATAAGGATCACTTTCCTCCATTCTGGGGTTATCTTATTTAACATACTCTGATTGACCACCTTATTGGTACAGAATGCCACACACATATTTGAGTTCACCAGGTGGAAAAACTACCTATGTTTACCTTTTATCCGCCCTCATGCAAATTAAGAAAGGTGTCTATCAATCTCAGTGGCAAGTTTCCTTGCAGGACATTCATCCCAAAACCACAGGAGTCATCAGCCTTGTATATCATAGAGAGACACTCATCAGCACAGCTGTCCTCGACAGTCCCCTTGCCCAGAAAGCTAAAATTAAAGAGATGAGGCTGTAGCAGTGTGGCTCCCCGTGGGTGCCTGTGCAGAAGCAACAAGACATGCAAATTGTTCAATTTTACCTAAGTAAGAGACATAACTGATAATTTCTGATCACTGTCTCTAAATTAGGAAGGAATTGAGGCACAGCATCTGAACAGCCTAAAAACATGTGTTCAGGTGCACTGGTTCCTGCTGAGCTATCCTAGTAATTGCATGATCTCAGTAATGGCTGTGCCATCTAGCTCTGGCCAGTTTTGGCTATTGCTTTGAATCCCTCATCCTTCACACTAACAGAAGACCACAGCAATTAATCATGTCAGGTTGCAAGTCTTCTCTTGAAAGATTTTTCTCTGTTTCACTGAGAATAACATCTATAGAACTGAAACCCGTTTGTTAGGTAGTTCAAAGACTGAGTTTGTCAGAGTGACTTTTAAGATAGAATCACAGATTTGTCATGGTTGGAAGGGATCTTAAGGATCATCTAGTTCCAAACCCCTGCAATGGGCAGGGACACCCTCCACTAGATCAGGTTCATCAGAGACACATCCAGCCTGGCCTTTAAAACAGCCAGGGATGAGGCTTCCACCACCTCTCTGGGCAACCTGTTCCAGTGTCTCACCACCCTTATAGTGAAGAACTTTTTTCCAAGGTGTAATCTAAATCTGCTCTCCTCTAGCTTGGATCCATTCCCCCTAGTTCTATCACTATCTAACACACTAAAAAGTCATAGAATCATAGAACGGTAAGGTTGGAAGGGACCTCAATGATCATCTAGTTCCAACCCCCTGCCATAGGCAGGGACACCTCCCACTAGTACAGGTCACTCAGGGCCTCATCCAATCTGGCCTTGAACACCTCCAGGGAGGGAGCAGCCACAACCTCCCTGGGCAACCTGTGCCAGTGTCTCACCACCCTCACTGGAAAGAACTTCCTCCTAACATCTAGTCTAAATCTTCCCTCTGCCAGTTTAAACCCATTGCCCCTCATCTTGTCATTACAAGACCCTGTCAATAGTCCCTCCCCAGCCTTCCTGTAGGCCCCGTTCAGATACTGGAAGGCCATAAATAAGGTCTCCTCAGAGCCTTCTCCTCTTTAGTAAATATCCATCTCAAAAAAGTCAGTTGTAAAAATCATGAACACTTTTTTTCCCTGCATTTCAAAAGCACTGTAAACCAAAATTTAACTATTTCAACACTCTTATGATACAACCATCTCAACCTAACCATATTTCAGTGTTTTCAGAAGACTCAGTGTCCAGTAAGGTAGAATATTTTCCAAAATAACATCATCTTATTCAGTTTGCACCTCAAAATACAGTATGAGATAGAAAACTGACTGCAACAAAATGTAATACACTTTATTTCAGGTATTCTGGAATGTGCCTATATGAGGGTCTTGCATCAAAAGAATCATATTTATTTACAATGTGCCTACTTCAGTGCAAATTCAGGGCAAACATCAGCTCTGACATCTGGTTTGTCCAGAAAAATTGCACTAACCACAATCCATTTATAGTATCACTTCAGTGAAATCGGTGCTACTTTCTTGGACTTAATCTTTACTAATGGGTAACTGCAACACAGGTATTTACAGTAATTTTTGAGCAGTATTAGAGTATAAATACACACCAGCTGATGCCAGCTTTGGCCATGTGTCTCAGCTAGAGGCAACTCAAGTAGCCCCTGCTCCCAGCTATTCATTCCCTCAGTTGTACTAGTAGAGCGCTCTGCTTGGGAAGTGGGTCAGGCCACTAATCTATGTAAAAACAATAAATTCTCTCTGAGACAAATAAATTAATTGTATAATTCTATGCACACCAGTTTAGCACAGCTCAGAAGATGCTGCAGAACCTGCTCAACGGGCTACTTAAAAAAAAATTCTGTTTGCAAGGGTATTGTGTTAAATTCCAATACACTTGACCTGTTACTGCATAGAACAGGCTACACAGTTACTAACGTAACTGTATTTTTGCCTCTATCTCCACAGTTGCAGCCAAGATGGTCACACAGCCTCCTCTCTTCATCAGTGCAAGGGAATGATGGTTGTCTTCCTCCATTCTAGGAAAATACTAGACATTGTAAGATGTGTGGTGTTCAGAAAGCTATATAAGGGGAAGGTGGAAAAGCTATATAAGCTATATAAAGGAAGGTGGGAAAGAAGGCAAGTCCATGAGCACAACCAGTTTGCTACGGAGGCCATGGGAGGGGAAGAGCAGAGGCAGAGCTGTCCTTGTACATGAATTTACAGCCATCAGCCACTCTTAAACTATGAAAATATTCCAGTTTAATTGCTTCACAATTCTTACTGCAGGCAGACCTGTCAGTACTGTTAAAGTCCTAGATTGTACTCCCCCATCATTGATGAGCATCAGGTGGAAGACATAAACAATTTTAAACTCTAGGGAGAGTCCAAAACCAAAGTTGCACCTGACTGGCTTTGAACAGCATCGGTAGTTAAGCCAGTAAAACACCTGCACCGAGGCTCCACCTGAGGAAGTGGTAATTTACTAGAGCCAGAGATGAAGAGGTGATCTTAATAATGGCTGCACAACCGAGCGGCACTTTGGAAAGCACGCGCACACAAACACGTATAGATTGGTATTTGCGAACTCTATATATCCTACTGAGGGTTGCATCCTTTATTATTTATACGAGTGTCTCCTTCTAGACTTTTAAGTTCTTCCCCCCACACACTTCGTTTTTCTGCAAATATTGCACACTGCCCAACTCGGCAGGAGAACCACCCTCCAGTTTGCTCTTAGTGAAGTTAAACGAAGAGTTAAAATGTCGCAGACTGCATTTAAGGAGCGATTAGCTCGTTCGCTTTACACCCCCAGGAAAAGCCCACGATCCATACCGAATTCCCCACCGTGGCAAGCAGGTGAGGCCCAGACGCTTTCCCCTCAGGGCAAGGGCACAATCTAGGGGCCCTTCCTCGGCCAAGGGTTTATTTTCCTCCATGCGAGGCAAGCAAGGCCTCGGCCGCTCGGGGCTGGAGAGGCGGGAAACGCGCGGGCGCTGCTGGGCGGCCTCTCCTCTGCAGCTCTCGGCCGCTCCCGCCTAGGCAGGGCTCTGCCGCTCCGCCAAAACGCAGAGGTCGCACTCGGGGAAGGGAGTGCTGGCTCGGTTCAACCGAAACCGAGTCCAACGACCCTAATATCGCGGGCAGGGGAAAACGCCATCCGGCCTTGCCGCCGGCGGGACGCTGCGCGGCGCTCCCTTTCCCCCTCCTCCCCCCCACTCCGCTCCTAGGGGACAGCACGGAGTGCGGGGAGCACCCACAGCCCCGCGGGGCGCTCACCATGCTGCCGGCAGCGGGTTATCTGGCTAGCGGGACGCCTCCAGCTCCATGCCTACCGCACCCCCACCTTCGCGCCAAGTCCCGCACCCCGGCGCAGGGCGCTGCCGTCACAGCCGCGACGGGCGGGGCGGCCGCGGTGGCACCTCCCGGGGAGGGGGAGGCGGTGGCAGTGCCGTTCCCAGGACTTTGGTGGTGGAGTTGGTCTCCGGTCGCGTCGCTTCTTTCCCCTTGTCCTGCGTTGTCTGCAGGCGCCAACGGCTGGTTGTTCCTGCAGTGGGGCCCGGCAGGGCTGTAACCGCTGTTAACCGCCCCACGGAGGCTCGGCGGGAATCGAGGGCAGTGCCGAGGGGCCGCGCCCGCACGAAAGTGGGGGTAGCAGCGTGCCTCAAAATGGTGGGCCTCACAGAACCACAGGGTCGGAAGCGACCTTTCAGGATCATCTACTCCAAGCCCCGTCTTAAAGCAGTGTGTCCCAGAGTAAGTCACACAGGAACAGAGGCAGGTTTGGAATGCCTCCAGAGTCAGACTCCACAGCCTCTCCGGGCAGCCTGTTCCAGTGCTCTGACACCCTCGGAATGAAAACATTTCCCCTTATCTTTACATGGAAGCTCCCATGTTCCAGTGTGTCCACTGCTCCTTCTCTTGACACTGGACACCACTGAGAAGAGTCTGGCTCCAGGCTCTTGGCGCTCACCCTTCAGATTCTGATCCCCCTGTCTCCAAGCTGCGCAGCCCCAGCTCTCGGCCTTTCCTCATAAGGTAGTGATGTGGGTTTGGGAGTTACCCGCCCCCCCACACTTTGTAAAAATGACCCAGGCTAAAACTCAGTCGGCTGGAAGTTTAGATGAAGCTATATTTACAGCTCAGCACAATGTACAAGCAGATATATACACTATATACAGGAATATTTACAGAAATAGACAAGGTAAAGGTAATACAGAAACACAACACCCCTCCCAGAAATCAGAGACCCCAGGAGGGGCTCCCAACCACCCTTTCACCTTCTCCCCACCCCTATACCTTACCCCAAGGTTTTGAGGATCGGCCAGAGGAGGAGTTAGAAGAAAAGTGATTAGTGAAATTAATGTCGGAGAGGAGAAGCCAGAAGTTGCTAACAGCCCCAGACGCTGTGCCCGACTGTCTTATCTTTTGTTTTGAGTACTTATTCCTAAACATCACAGCAAGCCTATGAGTGAAGTAGACATCACCATTGTTTTCCTTTCATAGCCTGTAACATAATTTTCTCTATTAAAATATTCCAATTAGCCTTAAACCAGCACAGGTAGACGCTCCAGTCCCAGTGGCTCTCCGCTGGACTCTCCCAGCAGCTCCGCATGGAATAGAGGTCACCTCCGACAAAGAAGTGGGGCTGACAGCCTTAAGTGTTCTAACAACTGAATAGTGCCAGGCCTCAGTGGGATTTACTGGGGTTTTTTTAAGGCATTGAGGCAAATGAAGCATCCTAAGTACAGAACAGTTAGCAACAGTACTGCAAGTCAGGTCCGAATCAGCACAGCACATAAACTAAGTCCCTGCAATAAAATGTCTTGGTCCCTTCTTTCCTGGTTGCGCAGGAATGTTCAGCTTTGATTCCTCTATCGTATTTTCTCCTCTATATTAAAGCGTAGGAGAGCTCAGAGCCTATGTCTGAGAAGACCAAGAGAAACTGGGAAGTTAAGCTTTGTCTTCACCCACTTACTGTTTAATTTCTAATCAGATCTTTGTCTGCTTTCTTCCTATTGTTTTCCTCTACTTGCTGAACGCTGGGAGGGAATAAACTTGGGCAAATCAAATAAATACAGTTCCTCTCAACTTCTTGTCTCATGTTTATAGTCTTCCAAATTACTGAATCACAAATGATTGCTTTCTTGGAGAAGAATGATGAGGCTAAATAGAATCTCTGATATTGCGATTGACTTAGAAAACCATTCATTAAAAAAGGAAAAAAATAAGGCAAAGAGTATAAGCTAAATTTCTGCTTGTCTTACAGTACAGTATCCAGTGCTTATCCTTTGTGTACCTTCTGTATTCACTTCATTTTCTTTCTTTCTTTCAAGAACAAAAGGTCGTCTACTTGGTGGCACAGTCAAACTCCAGCAAAGGTAACTAGAGAAATAAAAGCCAGGGTTTTTTTCCCAGTCTGAGAAAGCATGGACATTAATGATACTTAGCACCATTCCTGTTTAACTCTTTAAATTGGAATTAGAATATATTGGACTTTAAGTAAGACTCTGTTTGATCAGGGGCTGGGACACCTCTTGCATGAGAACAGGCTGAGGGAGCTGGGGTTGTTCAGCCTGGATAAGATTCTGGGGAGACCTAATAGCAGCCTTCCAGTACCCGAAGGGAGCCTACAAGAAGGCTGGAGAAGGACTGTTTACAAAGGCCTGCAGTGATAGGATGAGAGGCAATGGTTTGAAATTACAGAAGAGTACATTTAGTTTGGATGTTAGGAACAAGTTCTTTACCATGAGGGTAGTGGAACACTGGAACAGGTTGCCCAGGGAGGTAGTTGAGACCCCATCCCTGGAGATATTCAAGATAAGGCTCAACACGGCTCTGGGCAACCTGATCGAGTTGAGGATACCCCTGTTCACTGCAGAGGAATTGGACTAGTTGACCTTTGGAAGTCCCTTCCAACCCAAACCATTCTATGATTCACTGTACAGAAATTGCTACTGTTCTTTCATGAACACATAAGGTCAGGTGGAGTCTTAAATTTCAGAATTTGGATTTCTCTTGTCAGGAACAGATCACAGAGTGAACAAGTAAATGCATACCCACAGGACAGACTGTGGTTTTCAGCCTGTTTTGCTGGTTATTCCATACCCACTCAACTCTAATGGCTAAGCAAACAAAACCGCTATCACTTGAGAAAAACATCTCCAGCCGTATGTTTGTATTTACGTAGTTAATTCTCATTATGTAATTTTTAAAGGTCTGTGTATTCCTGATACCAGAAGGTAGTTAAAATGGCTGACATTTGAAAGAGCCAGACAAACTGTTTAAATAATGTTAAAAGAATTATTGCAGGTGGTTATCTCTATTTGTAGTTGATAAAGCTACCTAGAATAACATCCATCAGAGGAGTATCTGCTTGTGGGCTTGGGACATATTCATGTTTCTTGGAAGGCAGGAGTTTAACCCTTTATGAAGAGAGCAGGCAGAATACCTGGAATGACTGTAATTCACTCCTGGGAATGGTGAGAAGACAGAAGATATTCGTGCATGGCTATGGAACCACTGGAAGTGGGAGAAGCCTTGCTCTGACACGGGAAACAGAACTGAAGACTCATTGTATTATGATGCGCTTTGTTAAAATGAAAGTCATATCCTTTGGAGTACATCCTGATGTCGTCAGTCATGTTCTAAAGGCAGACTGCCCAACTGAAAATACAGCTTTTTAAAGAGCAGCTGAAGGAGTTTCAATATCATCAATCTGTTTACAACCAAGACAAATAACTTTTTAAAATCAGACTTCTTTTCCACTTTTCTGAAATTCACAGGCTGTTTGGCTCTTCCTGTGGTTATTTTTACCAAAAGACATTTAAAAAGCAAGACATTAACTCGTGAGCTTGAGGGAGTTTTCCTGATTGAACAAAACCTGTCCTGTGGATGTTATTACTAGCAAAGGCTTTGTCTTGCTTACTGAGAGAGGAGGTTGTTTATAAGAAAAATACATTTTCTTACCTTGATAAATAACAAATAGTTTTCTTTTTTAAGAACATTTCCTGGATTATTTTATTTTCAATTACTTATTTTTTTCTTTAAATATTGATATAGAATCATATAATCATCACCCAGGTTGGAAAGGACCTCTAACGGTCATCTAGTGCGACCACCTTGCACCTTGAGCACGACACAGCGTTGATACAATTTTGGAACTGAAATAAAATTGAGATAAAATTTTATTGCAGCCTCTGAAGCAGCACTTTATTTACTGCTCTACAAAATTTGTATTTTGAATTGTTTGAGACTTACTTGAAGTGTAAAGTAGATAAATAATTTTGAATTCCACGAAGCACTGTTTCTCATGTGCTTTAGGGGACAACACACTTAATCAGTTAAAAAACCTTTGTAACGTAACAGAGATTTTATGATTCTATGTTTGGAGTTTCATGTGTGTCCAAACGACCTCTGAGGTTAGGAATTTCCCTAAAGAAATACATTATGGTAATACTGAGAGGATGAGGAAAACACAAGAAAAATATGTTCCCTGAAACTTCAGGTTGAATTCTGTATTTTTTCATAGCATGAAAAGATATTAAAATACTAATTTACTACAGATAAGGCTCTGTTTTGCGGGAATCCTGTAGAGAATATTTTGCTTACTAGAGGTTCTAGTAAAGAAAATAAAATTTCTCTCACGCTGTAGGAATTAGCATTTTGTTGCAGACCAAAAATTCCCAAAATTCTTTGCAGATCAGTGATCTAGTTTCTGTTTACATTAGGCTTCCCACAGTATCCATCACAACTCTGTGTCTTTAGAAAAGACTTGATCCCATCTCAAACAGTTTTTGCTGCATAAGGTAAAGGTGTAAGGTAAAGAGAAGTGTTTGATTTGCATCACCCTGTTGAAGGCACTTACGTAAGTCGTCCTTCATGGAGCACTAGCACTAGTAGAGCTGAGCAGCTGACGTTAATGTAAACATTACACTTCTCACTGAACTTTGTTTTTAAGGCTTTCCTCTCTCTCCATTTGCATACCTAGGCAGAATGAATATGTCTTGACTCATCCTGACATTGCTGCATTTAAAACTCTACTCCTTTCAGCTGATGTCTTGGGTGTTTCTTTTCAAGCCCGCTCCTAAATCAAGGAGAGAACATAACAGCCAAGCGAAAAGTTGCTTTAATACTATTTAAAATTTAATAATAATTTTAATCACTTTCCTTGGCAGAGGCAAAGCTAGAAGAGGAAACTTGATAGCCAAGAACTGAACTGAATAATCATTAGACTTCTCAAATACTGAAATAGTAGTGGCAGGTTCTCTGAAGACCTCAGCCTCTCCCAGCCTTGGTTTATTTCTAAATCAGATTCATTAAGTGCACAGCCAGAGGCAGGAAGTCCTATTGTGGAGCATCATACTGGTGTCCACATACAGCATCAGGATTGGACTCTGTACTGACTCTGACACTGCAGTTATTGGAATAAATAATCCCTTCCTCTTCCCCTCTCTTTGCACCCTCACTTCTCCAAACACCCCTGATCACATCTCATTCCTCTGTGCTGTTTTCCAAATTAACAGTCACAGTGTTTTCCTTTCCCCAAATCTTTGCTCAGCTTATCCAAACCTTCTTCCAAATTCAAGTCAGTATATTACTTTTATCACTTGTTTCTTTTTTAACCTTACCAAGCAACATTCTGACTCAAACAGTCCAATATGAAAAAGCAATGATGAACCAGATTCTGAGACTTGAAACACAGAAACTTTTCAAGCCTTGATTGTGGCATGCTCCCAATCATATCAAAAACAAGGAAAGAAATGCAATTCATCCCTTTGTCCAGATCTAGGAGCACAAGTCTCTGCTGCACCATTCACATCTCATACAGGTGCATGGTGTTGTCTTTAGTAAGATGCCAGTGGCACTAAATCTGCTGTAGTCTATGGGGTGAAGCCTGTTGTCTTTGCCTTGCCCATACACTGCCACGGTATTATAGAGCTGTCCTGGATGTTTTTGACTCAAGCACCTGGTAATCATGGTTACTAAACTGCTTTAGAAGTATAGTGGCATCAATAACGACGTGTGTTTGGAACTGCTTCCATTAAGTACAATCAAAGCTTTTAAATATTAAAACAGAAGGATTATGTTTATGCAATAACTATCCAAATTAGCATTTTAAAATGCTATTCCATAGACTAAAAAAGAAACATGTTTGTATATACTACAGAACGATTTATACAGTCACAGAATCACAGCATGATAGAAGTTGGAAAGAACCCATGAAGGTCACCTGGTCCAATACCTCTGCTGGAGCAGGATCACCCAGAGTGAAACACAGAGGAAAACATCCAGGCAGGTTTGGAATGCCTCTAGAGATGAAGATTCTACAACGTTTCTGCGCAGACTGTTGCAGTCAGTGCTCTGCCATCCTCAAAGTCCCTATCTACTCTTTCCCAAGCTGTCCTTGATAGGATCTTGGCTGAAAAGCATAGATCAGCTACTTCAGGGAGCTAAAGGAGTGACGCATTTGTTATGTGGGAGAGACTCACATTAGATGCACAGCTACCCCACCAGCAGGAATCTAGGGTGCAGAGGATGCCAGTGGGACCTTTCTTCTTCACCTATAGTGACACTGTTTCTTGTAAAGGTGCAGCTTACAAACATGTTTTGAGGTTTTGTGGTTTATCTTAAATAAAACTTAAAGAAATTAAACTAAAGGTATGTTTCTGTGGCATTATACAGTGCTGCAAGTATGCTCTCAGAGGTAGGAGCAGTAAAGCACTGGCAGCCCAGCAGTCCTGGACTGTCACATCTTAATGCCACAGGGCTAACTGGTCCAAGCAGAGCTGCTTACTTGCCAGGTTGTTCCCATGTTCATACTGGAGTGTGTATCTTTCTTACATGTAATATTCCCTTCACTCTGCTATCCCATTCTGCACATCCCTTCAGCAGCTGCATGGATATCTCTCTTCAGTCTTTGTGTGGGTACACCTTTAGATTACTGTAACTCAAGACAAGCAAAAGTGGCAGGCCTTGCTCTTAACTCTCCTGAGTAAATTGCCTGTAATTCCACACAGGTAGTTTTGCTGTAATTTTAAATATGTTAACAGCTGAAGTTCTACAGCATAACTGCTCTGTCAGATAGCCACTGTACCAATGCCCCAGCTGTGTACACCGAGATTGTTGAAGTAATACTGAAATAGCATCTTTCAGGGATAATTCTCTTTGCTAATTATCTAAAGAAATACAAATAAATTGCTTAAGGACTGGGACAGGGCAAGAGTCTTTTATATAGGGCAGAAAACCAGTTCAATGTGTTTTTAAGAAATACTGCCTTGCTTTGCATATTTATAGTCAGTGGGATGTGCTCTTGTCCACAGCAACATTTGCCATGAATCCAGGGGTAATTTTTCAGAAGTAGGATGCATGAGCCAGGCAGGACTGAGGAGTGACACCCTGCTCTTTCAGGCACCTGATTACACAGATAGGATAAATCACTTCTTAATTGGAGACTGGGTAGTCGGAATTGAACATAGTGACCTGTACTAGTGGGAGGTGTCCCTGCCTATGGCAGGGGGTTGGAACTAGATGATCCTTGAGGTCCCTTCCAACCTTACCATTCTACGATTCTATAAAACGTCTTTACAGTGAAGGTGACGGAACACTGGCACAGGCTGCCCAGAGAAGTTGTGGAGTCTCCTTCTCTGGAGACTTTCAAAACCCACCTGGATGCATTCCTGTGCGAACTACCCCAGATGATCCTGCCTTGGCAGGGGGAATTGGACTTGATGATCTCTGGAGGTCCCTTCCAAACTCTAATGTTCTGTGATTCTGTGACAATATTTCTACCATGTTTTGAAATGCAGCTGCACAAGGAATAAAGGCCATGATCACCTCTTAGCACCGTCTGTCACCTCGATTCACCCTCCCAAATGACAGACCTTTATATCATGATCAATTAGTTACTAGCACTTACATTGCTCAGGCAACCTACTTTCCTGCAGTAAGAAGCCAGTCAGGTATCTCAGCGGTCATGCAAAGGCCACCTCCCTAAAAATTATGCCGTTCTCTGACTCGTTCTAGGTCTCACAGTTCAGGCTAATCATTGACAGGGCTTTTACGATCACAAGCTTTTAGTCAGGCTTTGATAACACACTCCAGCAGTTGGTGGCAAATGAAGAAGACAGTCTCCAGAGCAAGGACTCCAGCAGATAAATGGATTTTTTTCTGCATCGGTGAAAGAAATCTGACATTTAACACCAGTGCTCTAAGCCAGCACAATGTGTGGCCGACAATGGAAGAGAATCGTTGCTTTTTGGACATTAGTCTTCGTAAGGACAGTTACTGGGCTTGCTGGAGAGGGAAGATCTGTGTGGAAAAAGGACCCCCACTTCAGCCCTGTGAGTGAAACACAGATGTTTCTATATGACACTTTCCCCAAAGACTTTCTCTGGGGTATAGGGACAGGGGCTTTCCAGGTGGAAGGCAGCTGGAGGAAGGATGGAAGAGGCTCCTCCATCTGGGACCGCTTCATCCACTCAGAGTTCAGGGATTTTGATGTCACAGATGCCTCCAGTGACAGTTACACCTTGCTGGACAAAGATTTGTCTGCTCTGGATTTTTTGGGAGTTACTTTTTACCAGTTTTCAATTTCATGGTCAAGGCTTTTTCCTACTGGAGTGGTAGCAGCTCCCAATGAAAAAGGACTCCAGTATTATAACAGCCTTATTGACTCTCTGCTCTACAGAAACATTGACCCTGTGGTTACGCTGTACCACTGGGACTTGCCCTTGATGCTGCAAGATGAATATGGGGGATGGCAAAACGAATCACTGATTGATATCTTCAATGACTATGCCACCTTTTGCTTCCAGACCTTTGGGGATCGTGTTAAGTACTGGATTACAATCCACAATCCATATGTAGTTGCTTGGCATGGGTATGGCACAGGTATTCATGCTCCTGGAGAGAGAGGGGAAAGAGCAACTGTCTACTCTGTAGGACACAATTTGATCAAGGTACAGTACAGTCAGATTTTATAAACTGATCTTGCACTGCCATGGGAAATGATGGGAGGAATCAATCATGTAATCGATGTGCTAAAAAAGATCAAGGAATGTGAAAATACCCTTAGCTAAGGCAGTCTTTTATATTTTTTTAATCCTTGTGATGTTTTTATTGTTGTTGTCACAACGGCTGACTCATTGCTTGTTTTAAAGTGCCTACAAAATCTGGCTATTGGAGAGCATGATTTTCCTTCCTTATTCTTTCCACTGAGTTAAACATACTGACATGACCATTCATTCAGCTACACTGAAGGGCCTATTCTGTTAGTTTAAAATGAAATTTATTTTGCATTTGCATGTTGGATCAGTTCTACTAGCCCGAGACTAAGTATATGTAAGTATGATTAGCTCTAGATTAGTAAGATTGTGTTGCAAGATGTTTATTGCTGAACTCACAAGGACATCAGTTCTTGGGTTTGGAAGATAACAAAGGCCCTCTTCAGTACTTGAGACTTTCAGAATTACATTATTTCCATGATGCTTTCAGCATTTTAGTTTTTATCTCAGTCTTACTTATCAGCTGTCTTCTACTGAATTACACATCCCAAAGGCTTTATCCCACAATCAACAGCTGCAGTATTGGGTCCTAAGTTCATGGCTTTTCTGGGGAAGGACAAAAGAGAAGACTGAAGTGGGTCATACTTTTAAAGGAAAAAGTGCAGATGTGCATGTCTGTTTCTTGTATTTGCTTCTGAGCTTGAACATGCAGAACCTCTTTTTTTCAGTGAATTCCCACTGCAGTAAACAGAAGTTTTACTCACAGAAAACTCACTGAGCACCACCCTGAGTCACTGCCTTCAGATTCAGCAGAATGATTTAACAGTAGAGATTTATGAAGCACCTCAAGGACAGCTGATGCTCAGTCATGCTACTGATTTTCAATTAACTATATAAAATATATCTGATATAATACATGGGAAAGATACAATGTGAGGTTGCTTGCCTGCATTTCTGAGTGGCACAATCAAATCCAGGGTACCAACCACGCTGCCTCTGCATTTTCCCACTCTGTAAGATCCATGTCAGTAGCAGACAGCAAATGAGGAGCAATGCCTCTGCTGAAAAGTTCCAAGAAGCCAAACACCTAAGTTCCTTGGTCAATAGTATTTAAATCACAGACTTGATCTAACAGTTTATTTTAGCTTTATAGTCTGTGAATCTGAATAAATCACTTAAAGAGTTACTAAGACTTTGAGCAACACGCAACCAACGAACTACTTTTTTATTATCTTGGCACACAAATTATTTTCTTGTGTCCTTACTCCAGCCCCATGAACATTACCTAATGTATTAGTAGTTCTCTCCTCTGGCACACTAAAATTTCAGAGAGTTTTGCATTTATAACGCATCTCAAATCTGTAGTAATGTAACTGAAGGACTGGAGTTTGATGCTTACAGTTAGAAGCTCTTGAGGAGCCAGACAACTCATACAGAATCTTATACAGAATTGTTTTGGTTGGAGAAGACCTTTAAGATCATCAGGTCCAACCATTATGTAACTGTACCAAGTCTGATATTCAACTATTTTTTACAGTAAGTGTCACGTGGGAAAAATACGAAGCATTTATTTATATGCTTTATATATATATTTATATACATATATATATATATATATTTCTATCTCCTTTTAAAGAGATTTCACATGACATTTCAGGACTGATATATGCAAATTTGTTTCTCAGACACTGTATGATGGCTACCTTCTCTTCTACCACTGCAAACTAAAAACATCCTCTCACAAATAAAAGCCCAACAAAAGTGTCAGGTTTTGGCAGAGTGAGGCAAAGCCTGTTAAAGGTGTGTTCACGAGATTCCCATTTGTGTCAGTGGCTGTAGAAAGAGTCACATTCTTGTCTGTGTCAAGGCTCCATTTTTGGACAGGCTGTTGAAAGACAATTTTCTTCATGCCACCCTCTGTACATTACCAGGTCCACCCATGAAATATGCTGAGCAGGAAAAACAAGTCTGTAATGCTCAAAAGAAACCAGTCTGGTCACCACTCAGTTACATAGCAAATTGTTGAGTCGTTATTCTCAAGCCATTTTGTGGTACCTTTGGATAAACTAAATGAGGCTGTCTCATGAGTACTATTTCTCATTTCATGTACTAGTGCACTGCTACAGTGTTGTGAGAATTAGTCAGCACTTACCTAAAGGAGACCTTTTCTGTGCTATGCCAGTCATGAACTGAAGCTAACCTCCGCAGAACCACAACAACAACATAACAAATCATAAACCTCTGCTATTTTGGACTTTGGATTCTTTTATTGTAAGAACAGTTGGGAAATTGCTGGAGATTTTTGCATCTCTAAAAAAGAACTGAAGAAATTTCTCTTAGTTTTAAACTATCTATTTTAGTAGACTAAAGAAGTCCAACATCTTAAACCTAGAATAATTGGCTGGCTTAAGGAAGAAGCCCACACAATTTTAGAAGTGATTAAAAAATTATCTCTTCTGTGAATGAATTCAGGTAGGTAATTAGATAGCTAATCACAGAGTCACAGAATGGTAGGGGTTAGAAGGGACCTCTGGAGATCATCTAGTCCAACCCCTCTGCCAGACCAGGTTCACCTAGAGCAGGTTGCATAGGACAGTATCGAGTTTTGAATGACTCTAGAGATGGAGACTCCACTTCCCTGGGCAGCCTGTTCCAGTGCTCCACCACCCTCAGCATAAAGAAGTTCTCTTCATGTTTAGATGGAACTTCCTATGTTCAATTTCTGCCCATTACCTCTTGTCCTGTCACTGGGCACCACTGAAGACTGGTTTCATCCTCCTGACTCCCACTCTTTAAGTATTGATCAGCATTGATAAGATTGGCCCTTCATTTCTCTTCTCTTATTAAGGCTCCTGAACAAAAGTAGGATTATCCTATCTTCATCAAGCCTCAGAGCTTTATGGTGCTGGCTAGCATTGCAGATGCTGTATCATCTACTACCTGTGCTTGCCTCCTGTGTCTTGCATTCTCTTAACTGAGCCAGACACATCTACTTAAGAGATAGTCCTGCCTTTGACATGAGTCTTGCAATTTGAAGAGAATAGTCTAAGCAGAATCAAAAAAAGTCTAAGCAGGGCGCTTAGGAGATCCACACAGGGAAAATAATCCACAGAAATCCAAATTTCAATTAAAAAAATTTGCATGTTACTATGCATGTTTTTCATACACAGGATAATAATGGCTGTCGATCATTTTAAAGGACCTGATACTACTTCCACGGAATAAAAAAAGGAAATTTGAAGTCTGTGTCTTTGCTGGGAGGTTTTTCAAACCATAGTAGCCATCAGTACTGATGTACAACTCAGCACCGATGCACACTTGTTTGTTTGATTTGTTGTTTTCAGGTTAGCTTTCTGATACTTCTTTGCAATTATTACGAAAACCAATCCAAATGCAAAGTGGTTAGCATACAGTAACAAAGCTCACAGCAAAGCCTCAGTCCTTCAAAGGAAAAAATTTAGTTACCTACATTTCAAGACCCCTTTTTTCCTTCACAAGGACTGAGTCAGCTGGCAAAATAAGGACTTTAGCTCTACTGACTACATGGCATGGTTATCAGAGACCAAAAGGGCTTGAACTGAAGTACCACTCCAAATAAACCACATCTGCTCTTCTTCTGAAGTGATCAATCATTATCAAACTCTGTATTCTAGCTCTTTGTGGTTTCAAAAACAAACAGATAAACACAAACCCACAATTTTTTGTTAGCATTTTTCAAGTTCTCTCTCTCCTAAATGCCCCTGCTCTCCAGCACGCTAAAGTAACTCCCTATACCGCTGGCATTATGTGCTCATTACTGAGATACTGAAGGAAAATTGGTTAACTTTAACATACCTTAAGTATTTGAGAGCATTGGTCTTTCAACAGTAAACTTCTTGTGTATGTACATGATAAATTAGAGGGTTAGAGACTGAAGGAGTATGAGAATATTTCAAGAGGAGAACAATGTTGCCTTGATTTTATTAAATTGACTTATCTATTATTTTTTACAGATTTCATATTAACTGACTCTGTTAGCACTCTGTGACTTTCAAATCTATGGAAAAAAAATTCTACATTAAACCCAGAAGAATATGCTGAAATTAATGTATTGCATATATCTAGAATAAATACACACTATTGATCCTGCTTTCACTGTGTACTTAGCCTTGAAATTTGTCCTTGATCTAACAAGGAAAGTGAAAGATTAGGGATTAAACTCTAACTGAAAAAAACAAAGATTAGTCAAGCTTTACTCCAAATAGCCAAACCAATCTATGATACAGCTGTTTAAAATGATTGTTTTGTATGTGGTCTTACAAAATGAATTATAGTAATCAGTTGGTTCCCTCAACAGTAGTTTGCATTTACTGAATGCCTTCCATCTGAGAATCACAGAAGGACAGAAACATTCAGGTTGGAAAAGACCCTCAGGATCACCAAGTCCAACCAAAAACTCTACTCCACAAGGTTCACCCTAAGCCACATCCCCAAGCACCACATCCAAACGAATGTTAAGATGCTTTACAGATAATTAACAACTCAAACCAGAATTATAGGCAGGCAAATGCTGTTGTGTAAAGACCTTCAGGATAGACAAGTGGGCTGTTTTGTTTTTTTTCAGTAGAGGTAACCCTCAGTGAGACATCAATGACACATGAATTTGTGTACTCTGACTCGTATTAAATGTGCATATTTGTACCTGAGGCCTGGTCCTGTAGAATACCTCTGGCTGTATTTTCTCAATGTTTTCTTAGTATTTTTAGTAGCAGCTCGACTTTCTTCCCATCTGCCCCTTGAAGGTGTGTATGAATACAGTGAGTTGTCTCTCACTGTCTTTTACCTGTCAATATTGCATTCTAATTAGTTGGAGTTTGGCAAAGCCCTCTTTCTCCACTTCACCTAGAAATGTGTGACTGCTAAGCTTTAGGTGGCACTGATGTCACAGAATCAAAGAATCACAAAACTAATTAGAGGTTGAAAGGGGCCTCCATAGATCATCAAGTCCAACCCCCGTGCCAAGGCAGGATCACCTAGAGTAACTGGCACAGGAATGCATCCAGGCAGGTTTTGAAAGTCTCCAGAGGAGACTCCACAACCTCTCTGGGCAGCCTGATCCAGTGCTCCATCACTGTAAAGAGGTTTCTCCTCATGTTGAAGTGAAACCTTCTGTGTTCCAGTTTGTATCCATTGCTCCTTGGCTTATTGCTGCAGACCACTGAATAGAGATTGGCCCGGTCCACTTATATTTATAGACATTGATCAGATCTCCTGTCAATCTTCTCCAGGCTAAACAGCCTCAGGGCTCTCATTCTCTCTTCATAGGGAAGATGCTCGAGTCCCCTAATCATCCTTGTGGCTCTCTGTTGGACCCTCTCCAGCAGGTCCCTGTCTCTCTTGAACTGAGGAGCCCAAAACTGTCATGCTGCTTGGCACTGTGCTAACTTGAGCCAACACAACCATCTACCTTGCATTTAACAGTAGTGTTAATAGCCTGGGTCTGGGAAGAAAAAAAATATGTATTAATCAGGTGAGGAATTACTAGAGGCAGAGAACAAAGCAAGCCTGGCCCCAACAGCCACCCCAGGCTAGACCTTCAGGAAAGCACAGTGGGGGTAAGCGATAACGAGAGTGGTAAGAAATCCATTTTATAGTATTTTTAACTGCATCTTGCAGTTTGCCTCCTGAGTACAATTTTGCTGACTTCCCCCTTCAGCTACAGAAGCTGCATTTCAAAGGTTAATGTTACTTTATCAACACTTTCAAAGACAGACCTTGAGCAAATGTTACGAGCATGACCTTAGAAACCATAAACAACTGATACACAAAATTTCACAAACTGTAATTCTTCGGTACCCCCTGGCCTTAACCAAATATCTACCTGACATCAGGTCCTTTGTTTTTTTAAACTGTCAAGGCTGTGTGTTTCTAGATAAACTGAAGTTATTGTCCAAGGTAAGCAGCGCTGTTTGACTTGGAAACCATGTCAGACCGACTGGGCACTTGAAGCATTTCACAATGCTGCTCAGTGTTTTTTCTGGGTGCAAACACTTGTTTTCTCTCCAGCTTAGGAGTATAAAGCAACACTTCAGGGATAAGGTAAACCCTGAGTTATGTGACAACTCCTCAGCTGGCAGAGGTCAGCTTGCCTCCTGTGTATCAGGCATTGGAATGGGCTGCCCAGAGAAGTGGTGGAGTGACCATCCCTAGAGGTGTTAAAAAAATGTATAGACATGGCACTTTGGGTCATGGTTTAGTGGGCATGGTGGTGCTGGGTTGATGGCTGGACCTGATCATCTTAGAGGTCTTATCCAACCTTAATGACTCTGATTCTCTGTGGTGATTCACTCTCTATGTGACTGATGATGCTAGTGGTCCCTCAGTCTCCCATCTATTATTTTTGGGAGTGTATATTCTGACTTCTGTATTCTGTTACTTAAATAATTAACAACAGGCATTTGAAGGTGACAGCATTAAGCTTTCTTAAACATGATGATAATCAGAAAAAAAAGAAATAAGATGTGACAGGCATTCATTGTGACTAACGTGATCCAGAGATGTGGTGCTGAGGGACATGGTTTAGCACCATGATAGAGTTAAGAGAATGGTTTGACTTGATGATTTTAAAAGTATTTTTCAACCAAAATTATTTTATTATTCTATGGATAGTAGAATTTCTCTCTGTCCTAGGGCAGTTAATATTTGGCTGATTATGGTACTAAAACACGCCATACCCAACAGATCTGATGAGATACTGCTGCCAAATTTCCTTTTAAAACCAAAGTGGTTGCTCTCTACTTAAAATGAGTAAGCTTCATTCTGTGTTGTTGCATGTGCTGTCAGAAAAAAAAAAATATTATTATAGCAGCTTCAAAGAAAAAAAAATTCTGGATCAAAATTCTTGCACAGAATTGTGAAACTCAGTATTTAGGTTCAAACTTCGCAGCTGGGTCCTTTCTCCAAGTTTTTACATTTAGGAACTGTACAAATATCAAAAGTTGAACACTTACTCATATGATTAGGCTAAACTAAGACAGACAGAAGTGTATCCCAAGAAGAGGGATGGGGTGGATGTGGTTTGATCAGAGTAAATCCAGGTAACTCCCACAGCACAAAGTCAAGACTGACATTTGAAATACACCATTTATGGAACAATTCTAAAGGTGGATTAAAATTTTAACTGTACCATCAGTCACTGCTTGACAAAGAAAGACCTAGGTGGGCCTGTCTACATCACAGACTCAAATCTCATCAGTAACAGCTTTTGAGTCCCAAAGTGTCCATGTAACAGCTATTCATAAACCTGTCAGGAGCTCTTGTGAAATTTAGACCTGTGTAAAAGTCACAGCCCTAATGTGTCACAGAGACAGAAGTCTGCAGAGAATCAGATGCAGCTACCTGCCAGCCTATCTGCTGATGCACACAGAGATTGATTTGAGTTAACATTTAATGCTATTTTCTCTCACCAGGCTCATGCAAAAGTTTGGCATAGCTACAAAAAACACTTTCAGCCACACCAGAAGGGGATGATGTCCATAGTATTGGGATCCCACTGGATCGAACCAAACAAATCAGATGATGCTTTGGACATCTCTAAGTGTCAGCAGTCAATGGAGAGAGTCCTCGGATGGTTTGCTAAACCCATCCATGGGGATGGAGATTATCCAGAAGAACTGAAAAATGAGTTCTCCTTTTTGCCACGCTTTACTGAGGATGAGAAAAACTACATCAAGGGAACAGCTGACTTCTTTGCCTTCTCCTTTGGTCCTAATAACTTTAAACCTCCAAGCACTCTACCAAAAATGGGACAGAACTTGTCACTCAATTTGAGGGAAGTCCTGAACTGGATTAAACTGGAATACAACAGTCCTCGCATCCTGATTGCAGAGAATGGCTGGTTCACGGACAGCCACGTGAAAACAGATGACACCACAGCCATCTACATGATGAAAAACTTCATTAATAAGGTTTTACAAGGTTTGTACACAACTTGGTTGCTGGATATTTCGAGAACTTTTTAAGATCCTTTGGTATTTAGCTCTGTAATGATTTCATTGGGTTGAGGGTTTTTTTGGAGAGAGATAATGGGAAGAGAGTTAATTATTAATTATTTATACTGCATGAGGACAAGTCGTGGATCAGGATCTACTGGTGCGAGGTGTTGTACAAACACAGAAAAACAGACGTTGTCCATGTCTCAGAAAGCTAAAGCCCAACATCTGTGTTTGATTTTAAAACTCAGTAAGAGCAAAACTGAGTCAGAAATGAATGAAAATGAACCTGCTGGATTTCACTTCTCACTGCTGGCAGTCCAACTGCAAAACTTTTGTGCGGGTACTTACCTTGGCAGCAGGAAAACAAGACGGTGACTACAGCCTGTCATACTGCCATGCTGGGGACCTAGTCCAACATAAAATGTGTGAGAGGAATCAGCAAGAGAAGAGTAATTATCATTCAGGGTTATTGCATGCCAGAGATAGCATGTTTTAAAGACATATTTAATCTTGGTATAAAGGTGGCGTATAGGGTGCTCTCTGAAGATAAAAGGGTTAATTTTGCATGAAATATAAATGCTGTTAGTATCTAAAGCCTCTCCAGAAACCAGTATTTCCTTTCCCCCTCACCCAGTTTGTAGGTTCAGCATTGGGAGAGATGCTGGTCACAAGAGCCATCCTGGCAGCAGGCTGCCCTGCTGCTGCTGCCACACTGCAGTGATTGGGTGGCTTGTATCCCTTTACAAAAACCCTTTCTTATTCTCAGAAAAGGGAAACCATGAATAATCATTTTCTCTGAGATCAAGGCAGAAAGTTCTTTATCACCACCAAATGGACTTAAGCTCCAAATGAAAATCTTTCAGATATATTTAAAGTTGGTTCAAATGGTAAGCTTCACACAGAGCAACTGTTGGGATATATCCTGCCTTTTGCAGATTTTGAGGAGGTTACATTTCATTGTTTGGTTTATGGTACTTTAAACCCTGCACAGACACAGTAGGAAAGCCTAGCTGCAGACCTGGATTTGGAGGTGTGGAACAGGTAGATTTCTGGACACATATATTAAGAAATTCCGTAGTGTTATCTTTTTTTGGATCCTCTACAGCAGACCTGTCTGCAGTAGCCATCCATGCATTCATACTTCTGAAATACTTGGTCAGTGTTCACTCAATAACTGCTTCATTGTAATGGGATAGTGGGTCTCAAGAAAGTGCCTAACAGGCTATAAGGAGCTATACTCCTGTGTGTGTGTTTGTGTGTTCAAGGAGAGTGCTGTGAACTTTGCACTGCATGTTTGTCACATCATGAGTCATGAAAAGATGTGGTGTGGGAGATTACCACTGCAAGGAAATGGATGCAACTGAAACTACAGCTTCCTAGTGTTCTGCCTGTAGTGAAACTTCTTACTTCTGCACAAGGACTGCAAGGCTCCACCTACAGCAGACACAAAAATGCCTTGAGATCTGTGGATGTCACCTATGGTGACCCGGGCAGCTTAACTCCTGACCTCTTCTAACTTCACTCCCTTGCTTCTGCCTCAAGGCATCCTCTTGGCTTTTAGGAGAATTTTCTCATCCCCACTCTAAGACCCCTCATTTCACTGTCACTACAATGCTACAAACACACTTCCAGGCTGATCCACAGGATTTCTACCCATCATCTACCTAACTATTAATTCTTCCTACCACAACATACACATAAACCAGTGCTTTCTGACCTATCCATTTAAACAGTCAAAAATTCTCACCTAGGCATGCACCATCTCTGTACATCACTGTGGCTGAGGGAACTGGGGTTGTTTAGTCTGCAGAAAAGGATCCTTGGAGGACAGTTTCTCACTCTGTAGAACTCTCTGAAAGGAGGATGGAGTGAGGTGGGTGTTGTCTCCTTAGTAACAAGTGACAGGATGAGAGAAAAAGCCTCAAGTTGCACCAAGGGAGGTTTGCAACGGATATCAGAATAAACTTCTTCACTGCAATGGTTCTTAAACACTGGAACAGGCTGCTCAGGAAGATGGTTCAATCTCCATCCCTGGAGGTGTTTAGAAGTTGCAGAGATGTGTTGCTGTGGGACATGGTTTAGAACCAGACCTGGTAGTTACATAATGGTTGGCTTGGATGATCTTAAAGGCATTTTCCCACCAAAATGATTCTGTGCTTCTCCACCTCTGAATTTTGCAGTTGTTATTTTCAGCCATTTTTGTACTTTCTTTCATGGTTTCCCTAATATTTAGAAGTTGCTTCCCTTGAAAGTACACACCATTGTATGACTTCATTAGATTCACTCACCTTACCAGGATTATGGCCTGGTCTATCAGCTCTGTCTCACCTCGACTTATATTGCAAACTCTTGGGCTTTCTGATCTCTTAAGCCAGCAGCTAGTGAAACAGCAGGCTGACCTGTGAGAGTGGACCACAGGTGAAATAGGACTGTCAAAATTCTCTGTGAGCTCACTTGGTCACTGCTTTTCCAACCTTTATATGGTTAACATGTGGAGTTATCCTACCTTACAGCTGGCAACAGGCAGCTAATAGGACTGACCATGGAGTTTGGACTTTTTTCTTCCAGGCTGCCAGCTGGCGCACACTGAAAGTGTAAAGAACACTCTTGTCAGTTGGTGTCAAGAGAGAAGCTGGCTCCTGAAGTTCATTAGCCCTTCCTGGTGAATCACGTTCCACACCCAAGAAAGTTATTTTGGCATCCTTCTCATCTATTACATGCAAAAAAACCACTACATTTATGCTCTACAGCAAGTGTAGGTTGCAGGATTACCTGAAGAAACATAGCATGTTAGGGGTTGGAAAGGACCTCTGGAGATTATGAAGTCCAACCTCCCTGACAGAGCAGGACCATGATCTAGTGCAGGTCACACACGAACACCTTCAGATAGGTCTTGAAAGTCTCCTGTGCTGTGCACATGTACTGTGCCCATCATCATTATTAAACCCAGTACTTCAGTCTCTGGGCTGATAAACCCAGATTCTTCTGAAGTCATTACATGTCTTGTACCAACACCTGCAATTTTTCAACTTAAGAAACTGAAGAGACATTCCTAAATGTCAGAGCTTGCAGAGATCTTTCAAATAACGGAAGAGAGTTTTAGCTTCCTGACAAAGTCACAAACTAGATCAGATGTTGCACCCTTAAATTTCAGTCCTGATTCTCTAATGTTATTGTCCTTCAAGATCACCTAATTCCAGCCACCCTCCCACAGACAGGGACACCTCCTACTAGACCAGCTTGCCCGAGGCCCCATCCAACCTGGCTTTCAACACTTCCAGCCTTGGAGCCTCCACAGCTGGTCTGCACAACCTGTTCCAGTGCCTTACCACCCTCATGGAGAAGAATTTCTTCTTAATGTCTAATCTCAGTCAAGCTTCTTCCAGTTTGAAGCCATTAACCCTTGTCCTCTCACCCCATGCCTTTTTCAGAAGTCTCTCTCCTGCTCTCCTATAGCCCCCATCCAATACTGGAAAGTTATTAGGTGTTCTCCCCAGAGCATTCTTTTTTCCAGGCTGAACAATCACATCTCTCAGCCTAGAATCTGATCATCTTTGTGATCCTTCTCTGGATCTGCTTGCAAGTATTACTTCCAAATCACAAAATGCAATTTAAAATTTGAACATGCCATAATATTCTGTGTTTGCTCAGAGCAGAAATAAACCATTCTGCAGTAATTTAATTTCTTAAGGAACTAGTGATGTATATATATATTTAATGAATAAAGACTAAAATGTATTGACTGTCTGTCATGGTTTTGCAATGAGCCAATAACCCTGTGAGCGGCGAGAACATTCAAGAGTTTCAAAGTGAATAAATCTTATATGTGTTAAGAGTGCTAAATGCTAAGACTGATGGATGTTACTTTCTCTTACACAGCTATTAAATATGACAACGTGGATGTGTTTGGTTACACAGCCTGGTCACTCCTTGATGGCTTTGAATGGCAACACGCTGACAACATCAGGCGTGGATTATTTTACATAGATTTCAAAAGTGAAAAAAAGGAAAGGATTCCCAAGTCATCTGCACTTTACTACAAACAAATCATACAAGAAAATGGCTTCTTCCCAAGGGAGTCTACCCCAAGCTTGCAAGCTCAGTTCTCCTGTGACTTCTCGTGGGGTATCACTGAGTCTGTTCTTAAGGTAAGTGTAAACTATCAGGAAGACTGGGGGTGGCAGAGCAACTGACAGCTTTACTTTGTGATTAAACGACTCTGTGCAGCACTTTGTGTTCAGGAATCTCAGTGCAGGCTGCAAACAGAAGCTAAACCCAGCCATAACTGCATGGATTCAATTCTATCTGCTTTACGAGTTTTCTAGAGAGCGAATCACAGAGGGCTGGTTTGCTGCTGCAGCAGCAGCCCTCACTGCAGGAGCCCTCCCAAGGATAGCCCTCCCTCACTTTCCCTCCAGCTGTGTCTCCACCTGGCACATCAGATCAGGAAATTTCAGAGCAAGAAGTTGACCTTAACTGATTGTTCCTGGGTTATTTTTCAACCAGGGGAGTTTCCCAACCCAGTTCATGGTGTGACCGTACAGACAGTGTAACAGAGAGGTTGGCACAGGGCAGGAATAAGGTGGTTTATGCTGGTGGCTTCAGAGCTGCCTGCAGGTTGGAGGTCTTGTGTAAATCTACTAAACAAAGAGGAACAGATTCCTGGGTTGAGCCTGGCTCTCAGTGTCATTTGCACAAGTGGGCAACAAACTGTTCCTTAACAAGGCTTGTACAAAGTGGAAATAACCAATGTCAGCACATAGGGCTTTTACCAGCTGACTTCACACCTGAAAAGAGATCCTACCATCTTTTTTCCCAAACTGATTCCTACAGAAATCCTACAGATTCCTGCTTTAAATGTGGCAGATAAGGTAAACATACTTATGGGCAGTGCTAGGATAATTTGTCATCAATGACTGACATCAGCTTCAAGAAATAACCACAAAACTCCGTAACTTAACCTATTTCTTGACAGTCATAGGGGGAAAAAATAAGCAAAGCTTCTATATACTTTGTTAATCATTCTGAGGAAATATACAGCAAAGTCCATTTTCTTTTAAAAAGTGCAGATTCAATCTAATTAAATTTCACCAGATTCATAGAATCACAGAATGCATCACACTGGAAGGGATTCTTGAAGGTCATCTTCTCCAACACCCCTGCAATGAGCAGGGACATCTTTAATGAGATCAGTCTGCTCAGGACCCCATCAAGTTTGACCTTGAACGTCTCCAGGGATGGAACCTTCACCATCTCCCTGGACAACTTGTTTCAGTATTTCACTTCCCTAAATTTTCATATTGTATTGTGAATCCTATGAAAAGCATTAAAAAAAAAAAAGAATGGGAAAAAATATCCTGTGTTATGCAGGACATATCTTATGCTAACCTTGTTAACTAGTAGAAAATAGTAAAGATACAACTAACAATAAACACTACAAGCTGTCTGTGTTGGATGTTTGCATAACCAGAAGGACTACCAGTAAGACAGGAAACTCCCTGCTACAGCTTCACAAGGTTTATCTCAGCAGCAAGTACCAAAGTAATCCGTGCCTGCCTCGTGCTGCCCCCTCAGCACTTGCTCCTACCATCCAGCTCTCCTGCCAGTTGCCTGAGAACTGCTGTTTGCATGACCAGAGAGTGAATTCAGTCAGGGAGGTGCATCTGTGTGAAAATGTATGGGTGCAGGCTGCTGGCAGAGGGAAAAAAATCCCAGAGTATAGCTGAAGAGAGTGCAATTGTAACGTTTTCTGTAGATGAAGGAACAGAATGGGTAAGAAAACCATTAACACAAAGCCCTCTCCCCCTGAGAATACCTAAGAGGGACCTTCGGCCATCCAGCACTAATCCTACAGCCAAACACAGGCAGAAATGCAGACCAGAAGCAGGCATTCATTTAACTAAACCCCACTGTAACACCCTGGTTTTATTCTCACAGGCAGAATCCATGGCTTCCTCACCACAGTTCTGTGATTCCAGCCTGTACCTCTGGAACATCACTGGAGATGGGTTGCTTCACAAAGTTAAAGGGGTGAAGCTTAAAACCCGACCAGCACAGTGCACGGATTTTGTCAGCATTAAAAAGCAGCTTGACCTGCTGGAGAAAATGAAAGTCACACATTACAGGTTTGCACTTGACTGGTCGCTAATTTTACCCAACGGAGATCAGTCAGCAGTCAACAGGCAAGTCTTGAGATACTACAGATGCGTGATTAGCGAAGCACTGAAACTCAACATTCAATCTATGGTCACCTTGTATTACCCAACTCATGCCTACCTGGGCCTGCCAGGCCCTCTGCTGCAGGCGGGAGGGTGGCTGAACCAGTCAACTGCCCAGGCTTTTCAAGGCTATGCAGACCTGTGTTTCCAGGAGCTCGGTGATCTGGTTAAACTCTGGGTTACAATAAACGAGCCAAACCGGCTGAGCGACATCTACAACAGGAGCAGCAACGACACATACAGGGCAGCGCACAACTTGCTAATAGCACATGCCATGGCCTGGAGAACATACGATGAGCACTACCGGTCCTTTCAGCACGGCAAAGTGTCCCTGTCCCTGCATTCCGACTGGGCTGAACCTGCCAACCCCTACCTTGAATCTCATTCAGAAGCTGCCAACAGGTTTCTTCAGTTTGAGATAGGCTGGTTTGCTGACCCCATATTTAAGACTGGGGACTACCCAGTTGCCATGAGGGAGTACATCAGCTACAAAACCAGGAAAGGCCTCTCTCGCTCTTCACTGCCATCTTTCACAAGTGAGGAGAGGCAGCTTGTCAAAGGTGCAGCTGACTTCTATGCACTGAATCATTTCACCACCAGATTCGTGATTCACGAGCCTCAGAATGGGAGCCAGTATGAATTTGATCGTGACATTCAGTTCCTGCAGGACATCACCTGCCTGAGCTCCCCTTCTCGGCTGGCTGTGGTGCCCTGGGGCGTGCGCAAAGTCCTTGGGTGGATTAAAAAAAACTATGGGGACATCGACGTTTACATCACAGCCAATGGAATTGATGACCAGTCCTTAGATAACGATGAACTGCGGAACTATTACCTGGGGAAGTACGTACAAGAAGTTTTAAAAGGTGAGTATATAGTAGATCCAAGTTGCCCAGAGCCATTTCTATAGTATAGACACAGGGATTCCTCAGACAATCACTTAAGGCTTGCCCTAGATAAAGTAGCTCTGGTTGAGATGCAGGAACCAGCCATCAATATTTAGCCCCGAGAGGTGCCTGCTTCTGCAGCCATGCTCAGGGCAGATACAACACAAGGCAATGATATCGAGCCCCTCATGTGAGATGCCACCACAGCTGCTTCCAGATTAA
Organism: Ramphastos sulfuratus; assembly: GCA_013399055.1. Lineage (NCBI taxonomy): Eukaryota > Metazoa > Chordata > Aves > Piciformes > Ramphastidae > Ramphastos > Ramphastos sulfuratus. The sequence continues at coordinate 16,169 of WBNM01001006.1, read as the reverse complement.
ACATGTAAAAGGCCATCTGGGCATGCATGTAGAGCAGAGTAGTTTGGAAGTTAGGAGATGGCATTTCAGACCAACAGCTCTCAAGAGACAACTCTAATTTCTATTCTACAAAAGAAAGAGGAAGCCTCCTTACTTGCTTACTGAACTAGAATCATTGGACAGCAAAGCACAAGTTTTCCAAGGAGAGATGGAAGGGTATACAGAAGAAATAGAGCAGGTCACCAGAGTTTTAAGGAGCTGATGCTGAAGGCAGGCAGACTGTAATTCCTGTTCCACTACTTTCTTTCTCCTGGGCACCCACAGCAGTCTAGTTTTTCACTTTAGGGGAAAATTGACAATAATTATGGAGGTAGAGGACAAAAATGTTCAAGACAACAATCTTTAGCAATCACTCACTCTAGGAGAAATGCTGCAGGGACCTCACCAGTCCCATCCCTCTTCCTCCAGCCAAACATTGAAAGGAAGGCAGTGAGGCACAGGATACCGGAAAGATCCTGGTATCTGAACCATACAGCCAAAATGAGACACACAGCACAGCCCTGCACTCAACACTGGTGAGCACTAGCAAGTTTCCTGACCAGATCATGGGACATCTAAAACCCCTTCTGAGGCATATGACCCCAGATATAGTCCACATATCCTTGTTTCTCCTCTCTAGGAGCTGTGTGAACAAAAATGAGAGAGATGTTACTCATGGTTAAGCATGGCTTCAGATCAGATACCAAGAAGAAACAGAGCATTGCTCTTCAGTGTTCAGTCGTCAGTTACTTGTTACTCAAATTTCACATAAAATAAGTTACAAAAGGAAATTAGCTGTTAAAGGAAAAGGTTGTTTAAAGTATGCTTCATCATAGTATTTTTAATTTCTGGATTCCATGACACTTTATAGCACTCCCAGGAAGACCTCCTTGATTTACAATGATCTTGCTTAATCTGGGTCATATCCCTGACCACAGTCTCTGCTTAGTCATGAGATACTTACTTCCCAAGGATTGCTATTTATGATTTCATCCAAGAATTTTCACTCACCACTTGGGTGCAGCAGTGTAACACATAGACATGGGTGCTGCCAGGCTGAGGAGCTGGGTTTGGAGCAGGGCAGGAATTTTCTGGAAGCTCCTCTTATGGCAGAGATGAGCAGCTTGAGTCATCCCAGCTGCGGTCAGTACAGAGCAGCACCTGGATTTTCACAGGGAAGTCAGATCCCAGCTCTAACCCTGTTCGAAATCAGCTTTCAAATATGTCCATAAAATTCCCAAATTAATATTATTTTAAAAAAAACAGTGATGCACTATTTCTTCTTAAGATAGCTGAGTACTACTAGAGGCAGTATTAAGTATTATGACATGTAACTGCTGACCAACATCTAAAGGGCAGGTGTCAGTAGGATGGAGCCAGACTCTTCTCAGTGATATCCAGTGACAGGACAAGAGGCAGTGGACACAAACTGGAACACAGAAGGTTCCACATAAACAGAAGGAAACAATTCTTCACTTTGAAGGTGGCAGAGCACTGGAACAGGCTGCCCAGAGAGGTTGTGGAGTCTCCTTCTCTGGAAGCATCCCAAACGCACCCAGACATGCTCCTGTATGATTTGAGTGGTCCTGCTCTAGAAGGGAGGTTGGACAAGGTATCTCCAGAGATCCTTTCCAACCCCTACCATTCTGTGATTCTGTGAATTACATTTTTTATTATTAATTATTTGAAATCTGAACTCATTACCAGAAAGTCTGCAGGTTGTACAAGGTTTGATTAACATTTAGTTTTGTTTTTTCTCCTTCCCAGCATACTCCATTGATAAAGTCAAGATTAAAGGCTACTATGCATTTAAGCTGACTGAAGAAAAATCTAAGCCCAGATTTGGATTCTTCACTTCAGATTCCAAAGGAAAGCCCTCAATAAAATTCTACAACAGCCTGATAAGCAACAACGGCTTCCCTGCCAACTACTCAGCCTGCAATTCCTCCCACCACGAGAAGCAGTGCAGCTTCTGCTTGTTCATTTCTCAGAAGAAGCCATTCATATTCTTTGCCTGCTGCCTTGTCTCTACCCTCATCTTGCTTTTAACTATAATTGTTTTTCACAAAAGAAAAAAGAGAAAACGTTTTAAGGCAAAAAGCATCCAGTGCCTGTGTGTTTCTTTGTGAAGAGGGGACACAAGGCCATTTTCAGCGAGCCCCATCAGTTTGCATTCTACAGAGGACAATGCAGATCAGCCAGCTGTAGAAAAGCACTATGTGAGTCACTCCAGTCACACACCCCAACCTTGTCATTGGGAATGGGAAGGAATCGTGTGCACAGGAAGAGCATTCATTTCAGGTGAAATTACTTTTATCCACTTACTGTACAGAGAAGACAAAATCATCTATTAAAAAAAAAAAAAAACCCAAAAAAACCCAACACCAAAAAACACTTGCTAACTCTCCTGTGCCTTGGAAGAACCTCTCAAACAGTTTGACTTGAAAAGAGATACTGTGAGAACTGATGTGCACTTTTCGATGAACCTCTAGGCCAAAGCATCTTGTGATGTATAGTCATGTTGTGTTGTTGAGCATGGACCTGCAGTTATTAAGGTTTACAAATAAAAGTGTTATTAAAACCCACAAACTCTCCTCTAAGTACACCACCAAGAATTAAATGTCCTAGGCCATCTTCTGAAGATGTCTCTAGAATGGGTCTCGATTAACTCCATTATCACCCAGCACACCTGTATCTCTTATATACTGAGGCAAGTACAGATTAGATGTCAGCGTTTTAAGCAAATGTAACTGGACCCAGAGGAGACAAGTCACGATAATAATATACAATCACTAGTTTCCAAAATCATGAAATCATAAAATCATTTTGGTTAGAAAAGACCTTTAAGATCATTGACTCCAACCATCTTCTAACTCTACCAAGTCTGCTGCTAAACCATGTCCCTCAGCACCACATCTCTGTGGCTTTTAAACACCTATGAGAATGGGGATTGAATCACCTCCCTGGGGAGTCTTTTGCTCAAGAAATTTTAGTATCCAATCTAAACCTCTCCTGGTGCAACTTGAGGCCATTTCCTCTCGTCATTTGGGAGACCAACCCCCACCCCACTCCAGCCCCTTTTCACAGTGTTGTAGAGAGCAAAAGGTCTTCCCTTAGCCTTCTCTTCTCCAGACTAAACAAACCCAGTTCCTTCGGCTGCTTCTCACCAGACCTATTCTTCAGACCCTTCTCCAGCTTTGCTGCCCTTCTCTGGACCTGCTACAGCACCTCAGTATCTTTCTTGTAGTGAGGGCCCCAAAACTGAATTCAAGGTGGTCTCACCAATGCTAAGTACAGGGGGGCAATCACTTTTCCTGGTCCTAATGGTCATACTATTCCTGATCCAGGCCAGGATCCTTGGCTCATGTTCAGCCTGCTGTCAATCAGCATTCCAGGTCTTTCTCTGCTGGGCAGCTCCTCAGCCATTCTGCCCCAAGCCTGGAGCCTTGATAGGGGTTGTTGTGACCAGGAGATGGGGCTGACATAAAAATTGAGTACCAGAGAACATAAAAATAACTATTGATTTACTCAAGAGAGCAATGAATATAATTCTAAATTGCACTTATTCATAGAAATAAATGTCTACTATCATTTTAGCTCTGGTCAAAAGTCAGTGCAAGCCATGGGTGGGATAAGACCCATAGGAGTTTATTGCTACATTACACAAAAGCTACCAAGCTGGGCACGATGCTCGTAACAGATAAATGAGCCTGCCACCTCCTTTAAACTTAACAGGCACCAAACCCAGAGGTTTCCCTTGGTCTGGATTTGGTCATCCCCAAATGAGCCCAGCAGGTTTCTCCTGTGAATTGCACCATCACTTCAAATTCCCCTTGGCCAGCCTCTTTGGTCACTGCATCAGATCATTACTCCCAGGCAGGGAGCACACACCTCTGGGGAGGTGTAAAGAAGCTTCTCTGCAATCACAGAATCACAGAACCTTAGAGATTGGAAGGGACCTCCAGAGATCATCATGTCCAACCCCCTGCCAAGCAGGATCATCTTGGGTAGTTCGCACAGGACTGTATCCCAGTGGGTTTTGAAAGTCTCCAGAGAAGGAGAAATGCAACTATGGGCAAAAAAGAGCCATCAGTTAAATTCCTGCTGCCTTCCTCTACTTCACAACCTTCTTTTCCAGTACTATTTTTAAGACTCAGTGAAACCTCCAAACTGCTTCAACAAGAATTTATTTACCTCAGTCTTAAGGTCCCCAAGCAGACAGAGGCACTTTATCAGTGCCCCAGCTTGTCTTAAGAGGTATTTACACTTTTGTAACTGCATCTGAACACAAGACCGCATCAAACACAAGCCAAATGACAGTTGAACCCCAAACTTCCAACACTTGATGCAACTCAGAATCTCAGTTCATAAATGCACAAGACTATTTCTTCACTGCATTTCAAGTAGCGGTCAACATAGCATCAACTAGGTTGGAAGAGACTTCAAAGAGCATTTGGGATTATTAATTTGAAAGGGAAAATGCTGAAAGTCTCTGGCCTATTTGAGATTGCAAAATGTTCTACCACCACAGGTGTTGGAGGCACATGCATTCTTCCATCACTCAAAACCATAAACTAGTTATCACCCACAGCAACTGTGGAGTCACTCTGAACCACACTGAGGAACTCCTTGCATTCAGCGTGCAGCATGGGAACACAAAGGATTTTGAGATTCATTAAGCTGCACAATTTGAAGTGTTTTCAATGAATCTTATTTCAAAATTGAATGTGTAACAGATGACAACATGGATTTTAGCACAGCACAACAGCCAATTAGGTGTTGCTACACAGCAAGATGAAAAAGGAAGAAAAAGACAACCCTGGACTTCAGTAGGGACAACTCTGACTTTTTCAAACAATTGCTAGGGAAGTCCCATGGGATGTAGGACTAGAAGGTAAAAGAGGCCCAGTGTAGTTGGTTAACATTCAAGGACCATGTCTTCCAAACTCAAGATCACAGCATCCCAATGAGTAGGAAGTCAAGCCTGTAGCGATAGGACAAGGAGCAACGACTTCAAAATAGAGAAGAGCAGATTTAGGTTGAATGATAGAACAAGTTCTTTACCACGATGGTAGTGGAGCACTGGAACAGGTTGCTCAAGTTGGTGGCTGAGGCCCCACAGAATCATAGAATGGTAAGGTTGGAAGGGACGTCAAGGATCATCTAGCTCCATCCCTGGAGATATTTAAGGTGAGGCTTGACAGGGCTCTGGGCAAGCTGATCGAGTTGAGGATGCAGCGGGGTTGGACTAGATGACCTTTGGAGGTCCCTTACAACCTCAGGGAACCGCTTCAGTGAGACCAGTGCAAAGCCACAAAGATGGCAAAGGGAGTAGTACAACTTTACGAAGAAAGGCTGAGGAAGCTGGGATTCTTTAGTTTGGAGGAGACTGAGGGGGACCTCGTTCATGTTTATAAAGATGTGAAGGATGAGTGGCAGAACAGAGTCAGTCAGTGATGCCCAATAATAGGACAAAGGGCTACAGGTGCAAGCTGGAGCAGACAAGGTTTGATGTGAACACAAGAAAAAACTTTTCACTGTGAGGGAGACACAACACTGGAACAGGCTCACCAGAAAGACACTGAAGTCTCCTTCGCTAGAGACATTCAAAATCTGCCTGGATGCATTCGTGTGTGACCTACTCTAGGTGATCCTGCTCTGGCAGGGGAGTTGGACTTAACGACCTTTTCAAGGTGTCCCTTGCAACCTCTAACATTCTGTGATCTACACAGTGCTAACATCTTGCATTACCCTGTGATAATCTGCTTCTCCTATGGCCAGGGATCTTGAACACGTTCATGTTATCACCATTTAGTGCTTAAAAATAGAAGCCAAGATATAAAATATGTTTCATTTATTAAACCTTTCATGGTCTGGGGCTTTTGTCTTGGATTCTTCAAGCTAGTACTTGCTGATACACTGCCTCATGTCGGTGTGCTTCAGGATCCAGGCAACTGTAAATAAAAAGAGCTTTTAGAAAGCTTTGTCACTGCAAATGTGAAACTGATTATAGACACAAGACAATTATCTGACAGTTTTGACACAAGACATTAACTCAAAGAATTTGTTTCATTTTATTCAGAAAAGCTTTGAGATGCCTTCAAACACAACAGCTCACAGCTGCTGAACAAGCAAGTAACAAGTTGTTTCATGTCTCAAGAAACTCAGAACAGCGCTATTCTTTTCCAACAGCTTACAAGTGTCCAATACCTGACTGATGATACAAAAAATTATGTTAGCTTATAAAACTCACTTCCATCTGCATCCTCTGTTTCAAGCTTAGATGCAGAACACACACAGTTATTTAATTTGCAAGTCAGGCTGTCTTGTTCTGCACAAGTGTTCTGAAACCTATCAAATTCTTTCAGTAGTTAGAATTCTTAAATTACACCCAAATCTTTGTACTCCAGTACCAAACATATATATACCACACATATATATACCACATAGACTGCTGTACTTATTATATACACCAACTACACAGAAGACTATCCAGGAGGTACATTAGTCTAAGGAAGTCTTCTCTGGTCTGTCAGGCCTGGTATTAAATTCTCAGCCACCACCACAACCAGCATTTCCAGTGCGGAACAGAGCCCTTCCAAGCTAGGAACTTCACACAGCAACACACCACCAAGCTGATGAGAGATGGAAGGCTGCTGCTGAGCCATAGCAAAATTTAAAGTGTTTTGATACCTCTTATGCCTTTTACAAGCACAAATCTCTCCCTGTTGGGAGCCTGCAAACAGAGGTTTGTTTAAGCAGATAAACCTTGTGAAGTCCCTAGATGGAGCCACCACCTCTACACAAAAGACAATTAATTTGTGTCAAGATGATACCAACCTATTACAGCTTTACTCATCTGCCTGCTGTACTGTTCCTTTCTCAGAGACATAGATACCATCCAAGAATTTTCTGATATCCTTGTTCTTGACTGTAGTGGCTTGCTGGATCAAGGCAGCTGCAGATAAAGCGAGACCATTACCACAAAGCAAGAGGGCTAAGCGATCTCACAGCCTCGTTTATTCTCCAATATTTCAACTAACCAATGAAACTGTCACCTGCAAAATCGAAGTGTCAACTTGCAACCCCGTCAGTTCTCATGAAAACAGAAAGTTTTTCACTGAACCCATCCTGGCAACCCAGGGCAGTGGCAGTTTACTTCTACACACTTGGGGACAAAGGGAAAGCTGAGAAGCTTGGTGCCAAAAAGGCCACCAATACTGCTTCAAAGAACATCTATAGGCTTGTACAAGTATCTTTTAAGTTTAGGAAAAAAATACACAGCTATGAAAAGCAATTAAAGTGTCTACAGGGAAAAAAAAAAAAAAAGATGCTGTTTATCTTAGGGTTTGAGAAAAAAAGACGGTTTGCTAAGCTAACGTCTTCAGATCACAATGGCTGTATCATTTTATCTGCCCACACATCCACTGCACGAACCTGAATTGGAGACCAATTCAATGTCATTCCCCTCAAGGATCAGCTCATCCTTCTGGGCTTGAGATACGGCACAGGTAACACCTAGAGAAAGGAAATTGCAGAATCTTCACTGATGGCGAAGAGCTCAAGAATACTCAAGGAAGAGTATTCACATCCTGTCTCAGTTTGCAGATCTAGAAAGCAGTGCTCTAGGGATTAATTATTTTCTATGACTTTCTTGCAAGTGCCTCCCAAATCTCTTCCAGGACTGTCCTCCCTCAGAGTTTCAGCACTCAAAGATTNCTCTTGCTGCAGGCCAGGACTCGGTTGGCTGTCTGGGCTGCGTGCGCACACTGCAGGCTCATGTTGAGCTTTTCAGTCATGCTCGGGATCATGCAACTAAGGACTTAAATGTCACATTTCAGCATTAATCACCAACATCACGTGGAAACTAGAGATCTGTACAGCGTGACTTTTTATCAGCTAGATGGGTATAGCTGCCACCTTCTTAATTTCACCAAGACAAAAGTGGAGCCACCCAAATCAAAAGCTACTGACAAGAAACCCAGCCTTTCCAGAGGTGAACACTGGGACATTCAAGAGTCTAACAGGAAACTTTTAATTGTATGGAGAGTTAACACCAGGAAGTACTTATAGTTACATCTATGTAGTCAGTAGATGTTAGGTTTTAAACCAGCACTTGACTGTCTCAAAATAAATGTCAACTTAAATACAATTATTAAGCTCACCCTCAATATCCCACAGTAAATCGGTCACCTTAAGTAACTCTGTACTGCAACTTCAAGTGATTTTGGACAAATACATTGTCATCTGAAGCCACCCTTAAACACTAAGTCACATTAAATGTCCTCACCCCTACCTTCACCAGAAGTGGAACTATCAAAAAACCATGGATATAGGAAATCTTTCTACAGTTTTAATTTGTGTTCATGACATGTTTGCCTCCTCCTGGAAGCTTAACAAGCTCCATCTGAAGCCTGCTCTGCTGGACATCTTGCTGAAGCTCACAAGTACACAAGATGTAAACCCAACAGCTAAGATAATCACAGTAACTAGGTCTAAACTAGTTATTAGCTATTAAATCTCATTACCAATAAAGAATTACAACAACATTATGAAGTAAAAATCTAAACATGGCAAAGGCACCATGAATTCAGACTGGAAAATGCTGCTTCAACAATCATTCAAAAGACTTGGAGATGGTGGTTGATGAGAAGCTCAACAAGCCAGCAACGTGCACCTGCAGCCCAGAAACCAACCATGTCCCGGACTGCATCAGAAGCAGTGTGGGCAGCAGGTGGAGGGAGAGGATTCTGCCCCTCTACTCTGCTGAGGCCCCACCTGGAGTCCTGTGTCCAGCTCTGGCGCCCCCAGCAAAAGAAGAACATGGAACTGTTAAGGGTGGGTCGAGAGTAGAGCCATGATCAGAGGGCTGGAGCACCTCTTCTTTGAGGACGAGCTCAAGGTTGTTCAGTATGGACAAGGGAGAGCTCCAGGGAGACCTTCTAGAAGCCTTCCAGTATCTGAAGGGGCCTACAAGAGAGCTGAAGAGGGACTTCTGACAAAGGTGTGGACTGACAGGATGAGAGATAATGGCTTCAGACTGGAAGAAGCTCAGTTCAGATTAGATGTAATAGAAGAAATTTTTTTCCCCATGCAGGTGGTGAAAGCACTGGAACAAGTTGCCCAGGGAAGCATTAAAAGCTAGGCTGGCTGGGGCCTTGAGCTAGCAGATGTCCCTACCCATGTTTGGGGGTTGGAACTAGGTGATCATTAAGGTACCTTCCAGCTCAAACCATTCTAGGATTCCATGATTCACTGTTGCCTGTTATCAGTGGCAGTATCCAAAGGAGAGTTCAGAAACTTGACAGAAACATCCACCCTCCAGAGATGCTCACCTGGCCTCATACGCACTCGGCGAATGTACTTCTCCCCCAGGAAGTTCCGGATCTCCACAAGCGAGCCATTATCCTGGATAACCACGTTGATGGGGAAGTGAGCATACACTGACCTCATCTTGTAACGGAATCCCTGGGACAAAGGACACCATTAGATACTGAAAGCAGACAGCAGCCAGAAGGTACACGAGACCACAATGTCCAAGTTCCCAACCACAACGTCCAAGTTCCAGAGGGTAAAAGTAAGGACTGGGAGCAGGCCGATCTCCCTACTATAGTAGAAGATCACGTTAGAGAGCTCCTAAGAAATCTGAACGTGCACAAGTCCATGGGGCCTGATGAGATCCACCCACGGGTCCTGAGGGAACTGGCAGATGAAGTTGCTAAACCACTGTCCATCATATTTGAAAGGTCATGGCAGACTGGTGAAGTTCCTGCTGACTGGAGAAGGGCAAACATAACACTCATCTTCAAGAAGGGAAAAAAGGTTGACCCTGAGAACTACAGACCAGTCAGCCTCACCTTTGTGCTTGGCAAGATCACGGAGCAGATCCTGCTGAAAGCTCTGCTAAGGCAAATGGAAAACAAAGCAGAGGTGATTGGTGGTAACCAGCATGCGTTCACCAAGGGCAGANGACAGCCAACCGAGTCCTGGCCTGCAGCAAGAGCAGCGTGGCCAGCAGGGCAAGGGAGGGGATTCTCCTCCTTGACTCTGCTCTTGTCACACCCCATCTGGAGTACTGTGTACAGTTCTGGAGCCCCCAGCACAGGAAGAACATGGAAGTGTTGGAGCAGGTCCAGATAGCTCTCCTATGAGGACAGACAGAGAGTTGGGGCTCTTCAGCCTGGAGAAGAGGCGGCTTCGAGGAGACCTTAGAGTAGCCTTCCAGTATCTGAAGGGGGCCTACAGGAAGGCTGAGGAGGGACTATTTACAAGGTCTTGCAATGACAGGACAAGGGGCAATGGGTTTAAACTGGCAGAGGGAAGATTTAGACTGGATGTTAGGAAGACGTTCTTTACAGTGAAAGTGGTGAGGCACTGGAACAGGTTGCCCAGGGAGGCTGCAGATGCTCCCTCCCTGGAGGTGTTCAAGGCCAGGTTGGACGAGGCCTTGAGTGACCTGTGCTAGTGGGAGGTGTCCCTGCCTATGGCAGGGGGTTGGAACTAGATGATCCTTGAGGTCTCCTTCCAACCTTGCCATTCTATGATTCTATGAGATGTGTAAAACCTACTAGAGACCCCTAGACTTAAAATACATTGAGAAGAGCTTAACAAGGGGAAGTCATTGAGCCCAAGAGACATCTAGTTAGTTACTGCTGATGCTTTGTTCTACCTGTAGAACTTCTCTGACAGCATGTGCAAGGGAAAAAAAAAGAGAAGCTACATCTTGGATGGTCATAGAAGCTCTGACTGAAGTGAAAGTATGTCTAGCACCATCAGTTAACAAATGACACAAGTTACCCTATTTCCAAAGAGAACTCACCAGTGTCACCCCCTTGATCATGTTCTGCACATGGCTGCAAATGGTGCGAACTGTGGCCAGCTCCTTTCTGTTACCCCACCACTTGTCAACACGCAGCTGTGATTAAAAAAACACAAAACAAACCAGAATTAGCAAAGTTTTCTGCTATGCTTCCAAACTACACACATTTTTGTGTCAAACTAAGTGAAGTTCAGGTAAACTACTTAAAAGCTGCCGCAGCAAAAGTACAAAACTGTTTTGTTTCTTTAGAAGGCTACTGAAGGCCCAGTTACTNGATTCTATGATTCTTTTCAACCTTAACTCCTGAACATACAAAAAATGTACTTTTTTCCCCCCATTGTTTCTCATTATTAACAAACCCTTAAAGAAACTGGGACAGATATTTTGAAAACTCAAGCTGAAAAAGATGTTTTCTTAAATGCTGAACAAATGTTGCTCTAAAAATCACTCTCTCAGGTATTATCCATCATCTTTGCAATGAAAGAGCGAGGGGCAGTTAGTGTTGAAACAAAAACCTAGATGCTTGTGACAAAGTAGTTGAAATGAAATACTCTTCCCTCTTCCTCTGCCCCCTCAACTGTAAGCTAGTACAAAAACATGACTTTGAAAAAACACTGCTCTCCTGAAGTAACCTGTTGGTTCCGGTAATGAAAAGAATTAGTTTTATCTAGCTAAAACTAGCTGATCTGTAAAAATACAGCATGCAACGATCAATTCAATTTCCAGTAACCAACTGCACCTAGAAAACCAATCAACAAATTCACTCCAAAACTTCAAGAATTCCACAGTTCCAGAACAGATCCCTGAGGTTCCACAAGACCAACCTCTTTCACACAACACAAAAAAAAACATGCAGAAAAGTAAGCAACTTACCTGCAAATAAAAATGTTGTTTCAATCTCCTGCACTACAAGCAAGTTTTAAAGCCAACCGTAATAGTACCCCTCCTCTTCCTGGACAGAGAAATAGCCTGTACAGCACTCACCTTCTTGCGTTTCTTTCCCAGGAGAGACAGCTCCACGTTGATGTGATTAAAATCTCTTCGCAGGGTTCCTCTGGGGCCCTTTACAATGACTGTTCGGCCCTTCAGGGCAACGCTGACTGGAAATCAGAAGGCAGATGCAGGTTAAGCAGCTGCGGGGTCAGCATCACAAAACGCACATCCACACCCAAAACGCACCCGCGGACCTACCCTGCTCGGGGATGTCAACCGTCTGGTTGCTAAGAATGGTCTTCATCCTACGACGAAGAACAAAAAGAAGCTGCAGAACCTCAAAGCAAAGCCCTCTCACTGCACCCTTCCAGCGCCTTCCACTAGCGTACCCCGGAACGCACAACCACGGAGCGCAGGCCCCAATCGCCCACCCCCTCTGCCACTTCTAAGCTGCCAAGTCGCTGGGCTCCGCTTCTAACACCGCTACATCCTGGCTGGGCCCCGGGGAAGCGGCGCGAACCGGCGGCCTCAGTGTTCAACTCCGCAGCGCGGCCTAGGCTGGGCCCGGAACCGCTGGGGAAGGGGGCATAGGAGTAAAGCGCCATCCCAGGGCTTCCCTCCCACAGCATTTGGGACAGGACGCGGCGGCTGGGTTCGAGGCGGCCCAGTAGGGCTAACCGCGCCCAGGAGGGGCACACAAGGAAGCTACCCGCAGCCGATGGGCCCGGATTCCTCCAACGGCCCGCACCTCACCTGGCAGCAGGCAGACCCAAAAGAGACAGCGCCTGACGTCATCACGTACTTGTAGTCGCTCTTGGCCCCTTTGACGTCATCACGCTGAGGATAGGCGTCCAAGAGGCAAAAGTAGCCGAGACCAGATGTGCGTAAGCTGACTGAGGCGGGTAGGCCGAGCGCTGAGACGATTGATCGAGCCAGTCGGTCCGACGTCGCCATGTCGCTGCTGCCGCGGGGCCGCTGTGGGGCCGCCGCCACGGCCGCTCGGCGGCTGCTGCTGGGACCCCAGGGACGGGTGAGTGGGCGCCGTGTGCCGCAGTAGGGTGCCGGAAAGCCGACTGCCAAGCCTACCGGGGCAGGCCTTGCCGCCCGGCAGAAAAAAGATCCCAAGATGGACCCCCGGTGAGGGGACGGGGCGCATCGTGCCAGCAGAAGACGATGCCGTTATCCGAGCTCGTCTCCCTGCTGGCTGCGGGCGGCCAGGCTGGGCTGTGGGGCGCGACAGCGATAGATCACCGCGGACAGAGCCCTGGGAAGGGCTGTCCCCAGCACTTAACTGGCCGTGCTGGTACGTCAGGCAGTCCGGAGAGCTGCTGTGCCGGTATGTGCAGACACAACACCGGGCTACGGAGCCCATCCGTTGCAGCCCCGCTTCTGAGAGCCCGGCTTGTGCGGCTTTTCCATCCAAATAACTCCCATCAGTCACTGATCGGGCAGCCTGCGCTTGATCATCTCAGCGTCCTGCTTCTCAGCCCCGAAATCTCAATCCATGCTACGTTACTCATACTCAAACACAGTACCTATAACATATATAAGATATTTTGGGATAAATCGTGCTTTATGTCTGTTTCAAATGACTTGAAATGGGAAAAAAAAAAAAAAAAATATATATAAAAAAAAAAAAAAATAACAGAGAACAAGTCCTGTGAAGAGCNAGCACTAGTCCTGTGAAGAGCAGCTGAGGGGTTGTTTAGTCTGGAGAAGAGGCTGAGGAGAGGCCTTTCGCTCTTTACAACTCCCTGAAGGGAGGTTGGAGACAGGTAAAGGTTGGTGTCTTCTCTCTAGTAGCAGGTGACAGGATGAGAGGAAATGGTTCGGAGTTGTACCAGGGGAGGTTTAGTGTGGATATGAGAAGAAACTTCTTGACCGAAAGGGTGGTCAAGCCCTGAAACAGGCTGCCCAGGGCAGTGGTGGCATTCCCATCCCTGGGAGAGATTTAAAAGCTGTGCAGATGTGCTGCTGAGGGACGTGGGTTAGTGTTGACCTGGCAGTACTGGATTAATGGTTGGACTTGAGGATCCTAAAGGTTTCTTTGAACCAAAGCAATTCTGTATGCTTAACATAAAGGCAGTTGGCAAAGTGCTTACATCAAGTGCACATTAACCATCAAAATGACAAGTAGATAGTATATAATGCTGGTACACTTACAATTCAATAAATTACAATGTTGGTTCTTGTAGGTGTCTGGAAGCCATGTGTGTAACCAGTACAGAAGATCTAGTTCTCTGACAGATGAAAAAAAAGAATTTCTGCAAAATGGACCCAACTTACAGGATTTTGTGTCTGGAGATTTGTCAGACAAGAATACGTGGGCTGAGTATAAAGGCAATTTAAAGCGTCAGAAAGGAGAAAGGTAGTTGTAATTTTAAACAACCGTAGTTGCTTCCATGGGGTATCCTCCATGTAAAACAAAATGAAGACTAAATTTAAACCCCCCAGTTTCAGTTATAAATTTAATCAGACTTTGTGATGGTCATGTAACAGGAGCTGCCATTCACTGCTGCAGTCTCCAGTGTGGCACTGTTAAATCCCACCAGTATAGTTAAGAGTTTTACATCTTACAGTGTAAATCTTTCAAATTCCTACTCTTGAATGTAGGGATGATGATAAATATAGAAGAGAGAACTCTGTTGTGACCACTAATAGTGTTAATACTGGTTGCTGAGCTGCATCAGCCTTCAAGGGACCTGTCCTAGTTGGGATCTTAACTAATTGAGGTGTATCCATGAAATTAATGGAAGCTTACCATGTAAATAATTTGACAATCCTTATGTTCTCTTATTCAGGCTGCGACTTCCTCCATGGCTGAAAACAAAGATTCCCATGGGAAAAAACTACAATAAACTAAAGAATACCTTGAGAAGTTTAAATCTTCATACAGTAAGTCTAGTACCAACCAAGTTTTCCTGTAGAAATAAGTAATTTCTTACAGATACAAATTATTTCAGGTAGAAATCATTCCTTGTATGATCTTCAACCAAGAAACCAAGCCCAATTCTGATCATTTTGCTAGAAGTGAATGGAGACAGATTCAATAGAACATTTAATATTTTTCCTGATTTTAAATACTAGAGTTTACTACCTGCATCACCAAAATGATCAGAAGATGCTACATGTCACTATTTTTAATAGAGACATGCACAATTTCAGAGCTATAAACATATTTTCCATGAACAGAAATTCTAGAAATATATGTACCTAAGTCCACCTTCCAGATGGGAACAAGTGGTGGGTATGCTTAAAGAGCATTTTTTCCAATTTTTTTCTCTTTAAGGGTAAGATCATGCTGTGATGCATCAGACTTTGTGAACGTTTTATCAGTTTTTAAATGTAAAATGTTAATGGCAGACTGTCCTAATTAATAAGTGAATCTTCTGGCTGAGGAGCTTTTGAAGTTGTGAAGTAGAGGAAGAGAATGGTACTGGAAACAACTCTCTTCCTAGGCTACTGACTTGCAGAACATGAAACTCTTATGGCAGCAGGAATGAAAACATAATTAAAATAAACATAAGGAAAAAATTCATCACTTTGAAAGTGGCAGAGCACTGGAACAGGCTGCCTGGAGAGGTTGTGGAGTCTCCTTCTCTGAAAGCATCCCAAACCCACCTGGATGTGTTCCTGTGTGATTTACTCTGGGTGATCTTGCTCTAGCAGGAGGGCTGGACTAGATGATCTTCAGAGGCCCCTTTCAGCACCCACCATGCTGTGATTCTGCTTAGCCAGAATGCTATCTTCAAAACTGATCAATCAATAATACAGTAATAATTTTCTGTAATAATAGAGGAAAAAGACAGGGGCATTTGCTGTGTTTATTAATATTACCTTACTGTCTTTTTTACTATGAGAAAAAAAGGCATGTGCATGACTGTCTCTTACTTTCAGGTATGTGAAGAAGCCCGTTGTCCCAACATTGGAGAATGCTGGGGAGGTGGTGAATATGCTACAGCTACAGCTACTATTATGGTAAGCCATTAACCATTTCTTCTATATTCACAGAATCATAGAATGGTAAGGTTGGAAGGGACCTCAAAGATCATCTAGTTCCACCCCCCTGCCATAGGCAGGGACACCTCCCACTAGTACAGGTCACTCATGGCCTCATCCAACCTGGCCTTGAACACCTTCAGGGAGGCAGCAGCCACAACCTCCCTGGGCAACCTGTGCCAGTGTCTCACCACCCTCACTGGAAAGAACTTCCTCCTAACATCCGGTCTCTATCTCCCCTCTGCCAGTTTAAACCCTTTGCCCCTCCTTCCGTCATTACAAGACTGTCAATAGTCCCTCCCCAGCCTTCCTGTAGGCCCCCTTCAGATACTGGAAGGCTACTACAAGGTCTCCTCAAAGCCTCTTCTGCAGGCTGGAGACCCCCAACCCTCTCAGCCTG
>WBNM01001005.1:0-50214 GCA_013399055.1 Ramphastos sulfuratus | reverse complement strand
TCCTGTGCTGGGGGCTCCATTACCCGGGTAATCTGCTTGATTGATACTCCTGCAGTGCAGGGAGACTGGGGAAAAAAAAATCATGTTTTAATTAAAATAAAAATGTAAATAATGGAAGGCAGAGGAATTGCTGAGGTTCTTCCAGGCTATTTCGGCTAGGTTGAGCTCACCAGGGAAAAATGAACAGTGGACAAGTCAGAGGACATGGAGATAAAAACTCAATGGCAAATGCTTTGAGTCAGGCTGACAGCTTGGCTGATAGAGTTCTGTACTGGTGAATATTAGCATGTATGTGGGCCCAGCTAAGTGTTGAGGAGTTTGGGGTGTGGAGGGATGCTTGGCAAAGTACCTGGTTCCCTGCTAGCCTGGGTTCCTCATTACCAGCAGGCACTGCTGTAGGATCAAATAATTGCCTGCAAAGCAGGAACAGAATGGGACTTTGGAGAAATTATTCTACAATTCAGACCCTAATGTGGGAGAAACACAGGAGCAGAGCTGGATGCTCTGTGCTCTCACAAGTTTCAGTGACAGAGCAGCTCCCAGGCTCTGAAGACCAGCCCACTGCTGCCTGAATGGCAACTGCTGCCCACCAAGGCACCCCAGATCTGCTTGCAAAATTACTGTGTCCTGATCACAGAATCATAGCATCATAGAATCATAGCATCATAGAATCATAGCATCACAGAATCATAGCATCACAGAATCATAGCATCACAGAATCAGTCAGGGTTGGAAGGGACCACAAGAATCATCCAGTTCCAACTCCCCTGCTATGGGCAGGGACACCTCACACTATATCAGGCTGGCCAGAGCCTCATCCAGCCTGGCCTTAAACACTTCCAGGGATGGGGCCTCAATCACCTCCCTGGGCAACCCCTTCCAGGCTCTCACCACTCTCATGCTGAAGAACTTCCTCCTAACATCTAGTCTGAATCTCCCCATCTCCAGCTTTGCTCCATTCCCCCTAGTCTTGTCACTACCTGATAGCCTAAAAAGTCCCTCCCCAGCTTTCTTGTAGCCCCCTTTCAGATCCTGGAAGGCCACAAGAAGGTCACCTGGGAGTCTCCTCTTCTCCAGACTGAACACTCCCAACTCTTTCAGTCTGTCCTCACAGTAGAGGTGCTCCAGCCCTCTGAGCATCCTTGTGGCCCTTCTCTGACACACTCCAGCACCTCCACATCCCTCTTGTCCCAGGGGCTCCAGAACTGGATGCAGTACTCCAGGTGGGGTCTCAGCAGCACGGAGCAGAGGGGCAGAATCACCTCCCTGGCCCTGCTGGCCACACTTCTGATGCAGCCCAGGCTCTGGTTGCTCTCTGGGCTGCAAGTGCACACTGCTGGCTCATGTTGAGCTTCTCATCCACCAGCACTCTCAAGTCCCTGTCTCCAGTGCTGCTCTCTAGCCAGGCACTGCCTAGCTTGTATTGGTGCTTGGGATTGCCTCGATTCAGCTGCAGGACCTTGCACTTGGTCTTGTTGAACCTCATGAGTTTGGCTTGTGCCCACCTCTCCAGTCTGTCCAGGTCCCTCTGGATGGCATCCCTGCTTTCCAGCTGTCAGCTGCACCATGCAGCTTGGTGTGGTCAGCAAACTTGCTGAGGCTGCACTCAATGCCTCTGTCCATGGCACCGACACAGATGCTGAACAAGACTGGTCCCAGGACTGATCCCTGAGGGACTCTGCTTGTCACTGCCTCCACTGGGACATGGACCCATTGGCAGCCACTCTTTGGGTGCAGTCATCAAACCAGGTTTTTTCCACCCATCAAACCCATGTCTCACCAGCTTGGAGACCAGGATGTGGTGTGGGACAGTGTCTGTAAAGGGTTAACTCTCTTGGGTGAGGGGAGTGGTCTGAACTTGACCCCAGGTCTGCTTGACCCTAGGTGCAGTGTTTAGCCCACTCCCACTGCCTGTCTGGACCCCCTATATAAACAGAGGACCTCTCCTGGCCTGCCTGATAGCACTGCCTTGTTCCTGCTGCTCCTGTCTTACCACCTGGCCATTTTCTACCACATGGTGGACATCCCTTCCTGAATCTACCTCCATCCATTGTCATCAATCTGGTTGTATACATATTTTTTATCTTGTTTTCCCTTCCCTATATCTATTTGTAACTCCCCTACCTTAAATACCTTTTATTTATTGTTAAAGTTTTTTTCCTTTTAACTTCCAAACTGAAGCAAGACTGTTCTTTGGGGGTTTTACCCCTTCTCTCTCTACATCTAATTCCTTTCTTTCCAAAAAGGGGGGGAGAGGGGAAGGCATCCTATTATTATTGTATTGGTTTCTGTTAGATATATTTTGAGTCCCCTGCAAAGCTTAAATTTAAACCAATACAGTGCCGAAGGCTTTGCTCAGGTCTAGGTAAATGCTATCAGTTGCTCCCCCCTCATCTATTCATGTTGTGACCTGTTCATGGAAGGCCACCAGGTCTGTCAGGCAGGATTGATGACAGCAACCAAACTCATGGACTCTAACAACAAGGTACCAGTCTTTCAACAACCTGCACTGCAAGAAGGAAGAGGAGAGAGAGCTGAGGCCACGTGGCAGGCTGTGGCAAGGGCAGTGCTGAGGGCTAGAACCTGCATTACCACACAAATGAAATGATGACTTTGTTAAAAAAAAGACCAGGAAGAGCTTTTGGAAAGAGACCAGCTCTTGCAGCCCTCGGATTTCTGAATGTGTTTATTTGTTTTAGTCTATTTACAGCCTCTAGTTTTCAAGTATGTGTGTGATTATGTTTCACCTTGGATCTTCCCAGCCTACGAATGCCAGAGTCAGGCGCTGGCTGCCGTCCAGCTGGCCTCTGCCCTAGTTCCTCTCTGTAATGAAGTGAGGGCTCCAGTATCATTCCTTTTCAGGGCTAAACCACGAAACTCAGTTTTGATCATTAAAGGAAATGAACTTAGAATTGCATTAAAACAAGTAAATAAGACTCCCAGACAAGGGCATTAAGATCACAAAGCAGCTGGTCTCGGAGGCTGGAAGACGCAGCGTCTGGTGCTGCTGGTTCAGTAATGTTCTTTGGCAGGAGTGCAAATGATGGCAAGAGGTGTGTGGCAGTGAGGGATAAAATCCTCAGCATCCAGCTTTCAAGGAAATCTGCAACAGCCACTGTCTCAAGAGGCAAGATTTACATGCATCCTCCAAGAAAGAATTACTGTGCTATGGGAAAATAATCGTCCTCTGCACTGCTGAGCTAACGATGTAGAAAATAACTCTGACAAGCCCAAGTCCCACGGTGGCACTAGCCAAGAGCAAAGAGAAAAGGGAATCCAAACAAACTACTGGTGACCAGAAAACAACTCGAGGCAGGTCGCTAGCCATAAATCCTAGCGTGACATCAAGGCTGGGCTCAGCTTGCAAAGAGCAAAGAGTAGAGAGAGAATTGCTAAGGGCAGATGGCAGCTCCCTTCCCAGTGATGTAAGCAGAGAGGAACGTGTGTCGGTTCTGAGCGCTGGGTACAGCCCTTGCCTAGCTCAACCAGCAGCATAAATAACTGCAGAGAACAGCAACACCTTTCTAAGGGATTGAGCTTTAATTGTCCTGTGGTTTGCTCTGTTTGGTTGCACCTAATTCTGTTTCAGGTGGTGAGAGCTTCCAGTGCTCCACATGTTATGGAAATTATGAAGTTCATCTGGAAGCATTTCACCTGCCAAGAGCTGAGTTTGATGTCAGCGGTTATCCTGCAGTAGCTGGTGGCAAAACAAACCTACTGCAGCATAACAAGAGGTTACATCCTTTGCATGGCTATATTTAATCTCTTCTGATGCTTAACTGGGTTGTAGCTGAGTGAGAGAGCAGCTGGGTTGTAGCTGAGCTGGAGAGCAGCCCTGAGGANGGGCCCCAACCACCACCCTAGGCAACCTGTTCCAGCATTCCACTCTCATCATGGTGCAGAACTTGTTCCTAACATCCAATCTGAACCTGCTCTTCTCTAGTTTGAAGCAGAGGAAGAGGAGACAGGAATTGTGGCCACAGATCTACTTTATACACTTAAATCCATTTTGCCTCTGCAGTCAGCAGGGGCATCCTCCACTAGATCAGGCTGCCCAGAGCCCTCTCAAGCCTCACCTTGAACATCTCCAGGGATGGAGCCAAGTGACACACACATGTGCACAGCTAGGAAAGTCTACATGGGAATCAGCAGAGATATTTGAGTGGTTTACAGTTCTTCAGCATCTCCTTTTATATAATTGGAAAACTGCAACTACAAATTCCACTTGAGGACTGACATTTTTTACATTACAATGGCTTCTTTGTTGCTCCAAACAGCAATAGATGCACAACAAATCATTTCAGACAGCAAATGCTTTCCATCATACTCATGTTTGTCTTATTATCAGAATGAGAAAATAGATGTGTGTGGAGTTCTTCATCATTTTTTTTCCCCCCAGGGGTATTAGTCTCCTTTCAGATATGGTGGGAGGGGACCTGCCAAAATCCATTTTGTATTTTTTTTCTTGGCTGTAGTAAGAGAAGGCATTCATCATGAGCTGAGCAACCCAAACACCTAAGGATGGGAGAAAGAGTTCACTCAAAACAAGGAATAATTAGCTTGAATTTGCCACACTCTCCAAGCAGAAAATGTTTCTGAAGTAAAATGTTTCATGACATTTTCAAAGCAGGAGAGGTTAAAAAAAACCCAAACCCTCCCTTGTCTCTTGCAGCAGGATAGCTCTTTACAGTGACTGCTCCTTGCCTCAGACACCAGTTCTGCAAGTCAGATGGTTGCACTGGAATCACAGCTCTTCTGGAGGCTTGTCTGCACACAGACTCCCACTGGAACACTGAGATTGCCTCTACCAACCACACCTTCAGGCACTTTGGCCCAAGCCTAGCTGTAAGCACTCTTGAGGTTCATTTTTTTTTCCCCCAACATAAACTGTGGTTTGCTGTCAGCATGGAAGAAAGTGGATTTTTGTTTATCTATAAACCATGATTAAAGCAATGGATTTCGAAGGGCTGTAATATGATTTCAGGAGGCTGTAATTAGCAGACCTCTATGACTCCATCCTGCAAAGGAAACCTGTGGCAGTAGTAAGCTCTAGTAACTGTACTGCAGTCCTCTCTGTGATGCCCACCTATGCTGCAAGACTGAAGGAGGTACAACCATGGTGACAGGCTCACAGGATGTCAGGGGTTGGAATGGACCCAAAGAGCTCATCCAGTCCAACCCCCCTGCCACAGCAGGACCAGACAATCTAGCTCAGGGCACACAGGAGCACATCCAGACAGGCCTTGAAAGGCTCCAGAGAAGGAGACTCCACAGCTTCTCTGGGCAGCCTGTGCCAGGGCTCTGGGACTCTTCCAGTCAAGAAGTTGCCCCTTATGTTGAGGTGGAACCTCCTGTGCTGCAGCTTCCATCCATTGCTCCTTGTCCTATCCCAGGCAGCAAGTGAGCAGAGCCTGTCCCTCCCCTCCTGACCCCCAGCCCTCAGATAGTTATAAACATTGATTAAATCCCCTCTCAGTTTTCTCTTCCCCAGACTAAGCAGCCCCAGGTCCCTCAGCCTCTCCTCACCAGGCAGTGCTCCAGTCCCCTCATCATCCTCGTAGCCCTCCCTTGGACCTTCTCCAGCAGATCCCTGTCCCTCTGAAACTGGGGAGCCCAGAACTGAAGGCAGTACTCAAGATGAGTTCTCACCAGAGTAGAGCAGAGGCAGAGAAGAACATGCCTCAATCTGCTGTCACATACAAGCCCACAATGTCATGCCATAACATGGCATGTGTTAATTTGTTCCCCCTAGCAGAACATTTTCTGGGGAGAAAACTGAATCCACTGCTGGAGCTGCCACACAGAGTGTTTTCTCTCCACAATAAACACAGGGGAACTGCAGGAATTGATATGTTGAAGCAATGTGATCCACTGAGACCCCTCCAACTGTAATTTCATGAGAGACTGGCTGCAGCAGCCATGCTGGTTTAAGAAATTCCTGCCCTATGACCTCCAGCTAGCTACTTACTCCTGGTCTTACACCACAGCTCATCAACCCTGCTATTGCAAGCAAAGTTGTCTGTCTTGAGCCACAGCCCAGTTTAGAGTCTAGTCATAGAACCACAGAATGGCTTAGGCTGGAAGGGATCTCAGAGATCATCTACTCAAATCTCCCATCATGGGCAGACACCTCCCAGCTAGACTTGGCTGCTCAAGGCTTCATCCAACTTGGCCTTGAACACCCCCAGGGAGAAGGCAGCACAACCTCCCTGGGCAACCTGTTTCAGAGTCCCACTTCTTCCTAAGATCCACCCTAATTGTCCTATAATGATGGCTGCATGGGACCATCTGAGGAGGCTGTGAAGTTTAGCTCTAGGGTGGGAGCTATCAGCTGGCACAGAGGAACATCTTCAAACAGCTTCTCTGTCAAGGTCAGTGTCCTGGGGAGATTCCTCCTGCAGGTTTCTGATTAAGTTAAGCCAAACTTAGAGCTGAAAGAATTCCCACTCCTCCTCCTGTCTCCCAGCCAGGCATGGTTTAGAATCACAGAATCATAGAATCATAGAATGGAAAGGTTGGAAGGGACCTCAAGGATCATCTAGTTCCAACCCCCTGCCANGAATCCCCTCCCTTGCCCTGCTGCCCACACTGCTCTTGCTGCAGCCCAGCACACAGTTGCTGTCTGGGCTGCACTCACACTGCAGGCTCATGTTGAGCTTTTCATCACCCCAGACCCCCAGGTCCTGTTCCTCAGGGCTGCTCTCAGCCATTCCCCACCCAGCCTGGAGTTGTGCTTGGGATTGTGCCTACCCAGGTGCAGGACCTTACACTTGGCCTTGTTGAATGTCATGAGGCTGGCCTGGGCACACCTCTGCAGCCTGTCCAGGTCCCTCTGGATGGATCTCTGCCCTCTAGCAAGTCGACTGTGCCACACAGTTTGGTACCTTCTGCAAACTTGCTGAGGGTGCACTGATTCCTCTGTACATGTCACTGACAGCAGGGCCACAAGCTCTTTCCCAGGGATGTACATCATACTGTAAATGATCCAGTGCAGAAAGCTAACCTGATAAAAAAACTCTTTGCTTTCTTGCAGGCTTAGTCTTCTGCTGGCTGAGCCCTCTGAGCTGGCTGCCTATGGCTCCAAGGAGCACAAGGGATGGACACAGAGAAGGGTGCAGGTGAGGAAGGCAGCTTGCCATTAGATTGTCTTAGCCAGGTTAGGCCATTACCAAATGGCATCTCCACCATGAGGTGCCAGCCAGACTACTCACGTTACACAAGCCACCTTGCAACACCCCCACAAAAGCTGGGGTACCTCAGCACCGGAAATATTGGTGTGGTTACTCCCTTCTGCTTGTTGTTGTCAGGGGGTTTCTTATTGAGCAATGCAGCCACCTTCCTCTTTTGCTATGTTAGAAGAACTTTTCTTTGGGAATTTTGGGACTGCACAGCTCCTTCAGAAAGATTTTATGAAGGAAGAGTGAATTAGCTTCACATTCTCTCAAAGAAATGTCTTGAGCTTAATATGCTGCCTGCTTCAGCTGCAGAAGCATCAATTAGCACGGCTTGGAGAGTTCAGTAGCTGAATGATGGCAGCAGTGATAATAAGGGTGCATAAAAGAATCTCAGGGAAACTTTAATCATCATAGAATCACAGACTCACAGAATGTCAGGGGCTGGAAGGGACCTCCAAAGCTCATCCAGTCCAACCCTCTTGCCAGAGCAGGATCACCTAGACCAGAAAAAGTTATAATGAAAGTTAATATCATTAAGTGCTTTATTAAATGGTCATTACAGAATCACACAATTGACAGGGCTGGAAGTGACCTCAAGGATCATCCAGTTCCAATCCCCCTGCCATGGGCAGGGACACCTCACACTAGATCAGGTTGCTCAGAGCCACATCCAGCCCAGCCTTAAAAACTCCCAGGGATGAGGCTTCCACCACTTCCCTGGGCAACCTGTTCCAGGGTCTCACCCCTCTCATGGGGAAGACTTTTTTCAACCAACCTGAATCTCCCCACTTCTAGTTGTGCTCCATTCCCCCCAGTCCTATCAGTACCTGACCCCCTAAACAGTCCCTCCCCAGTTTTCTTGTAGCCCCCTTCAGATGCTGGAAGGCCACAATAAGGACTCCTTGGAGCCTTCTCTTCTCCAGACTGAACAACCCCAACTCTCTCAGCCTTTCTCCATTAACTGAAAAGAGGTGTTTCATCCTTGGACAAACTGCCATAGGAATGTTGGTCATTGTCGTCCTGTTTTCATTGCTAAAGTAGAATTAGAATCATAGAATCATGGAATCACAGAATCATATAATCATGGAATCATGGAATCACGTCATCATAGGATCACAGAATCAAAAAATCATAGAATCACAGAATCAAATAATCATAGAATCACAGAATCATAGAATCAGTCAGGGTTGGAAGGGACCACAAGCATCATCCAGTTCCACTCCCTCTGCCCTGGGCAGGGACACCCTACCCTAGACCAGGCTGCCCAGAGCCTCAGAGTTTCTGCTTATAAGCATTTTGGGCTTAATTTCATTGCAAAGCTAACTTGATTTATAATTTATTCCAGCTATAACTGGAAGGTTTTCTACACAGAAATGATGATGTCTGGGCCTGTGGCTGCTTTGGATTTGAGGCAGTGAGTTTAACAGGAAGACAGAGGCTGATATTAAAGTGTCCATCTTGCCAGCTACTCTGTACTGTGAGTTTTGCACCATTTGTGTGCTGTTGGCCTTCCAATGCCTTCCCATTCCTCCTTCCTCACTGCTCTTATGTAGGACATTGTCTGCTGACTGTTTTGCAACCTAAAAGGCTGTTTTTCATTACCCACTGAGAGTGATTTTTAGCTCTAAACAAAATATACAGGCAAACACAGTTGCTACTGTGATGGAAACTATTACTGTGTAATAATTTATAGATCCTTGTTTGTTGACTTTGCTATTGGGAAATTTGCTGCCTAAATATATTGGTTTGATTTAATAAGAGAAAATCAGGCTGACCTAATAGGTGGATGGAAGAAAAAAATGAACATTGGGGGGGGGATAAAAACCTCCAAACTTGAAATAAGCTATTTCTTCTCCCCATTAGGGGGAAAGAAGTGTGTGGGGGGGAAGGATTGCAAGCAAATAAAAAGGTAAAAAGGGGAGTGGTGCACTGGAATCTGGATGGCAAATGCATAAATGATTTAGGGAGAAGAAGGGAAGGTGTTTCAAGAAGCTACACCTATCTACCTTCCAATACCTCAAGGGAGCCTACAGGAAAGTAGGAGTGAGAATTTCCTAAGGGTGTCCAGCAATAGGACAAGGGGGAATGTTTGAAGCTGAGTGAAAGCAGGGTTAGACTGGAGCTGAGGAAGAAGTTCTTCAGTACAAGAGTGGTGAGACTCTGGAACAGGCTGCCCTGAGTGGTTGTGGATGTCTCCTCCTTGGAGGTATTTAAGGCCAGTCTGGGTGAGGCCCTGGGGAACCAAGTCTAGTTGAGAAGGGTCCCTGCCCATGGCAAGGGGATTGGAGTAGATGATGTCTGAGGGTTCTATGATCTTGTTCTCAGGGGCTAACAGGCCTTAGAAATAGCAATACAAATTTTTTTGGGTTTAAAAAATGTAAGTCACAAATGTTTTTGGGTTGAAAAAATGTAAATCACAAATTTTGCTGGGTTAAAAAAATGCTAATTGCAAATTTTGCTGGGTTAAAAAAAATGCAAACCGCAAATTTTGTTGGGTTAAAAAATGAAAATCTCAAATTTTGTTGGGTTAAAAAATGAAAATCTCCAGTTTTGTTGGGCTAAAAAAATGCTAATCACAAATTTTGTTAGGTTAAAAAAAAGTGAATCACAAACTCTCACAGAGAAAAATGCAGAGATCCACAAACAAATACCACAAATAGACATCAGAGTGATGTGCAGGACAGGAATAGGCAGGAAAACTGTGAGATTGATGATGAGTAATGGAACTGAGAGCCTTGAGGCTGTTTAGTCTGGAGAAGAGAAGGCTGAAAGGGGATCTGATCAGTGTCTATAAATATCTGAGGGGGGGTTGTCAAGTGGATGGTACCAATCTCTTTGGTGGTCCACAGCAACAAGACAAGGATCAGCAGGTACAAACTTGGAACATAGAAGGTTTCACTTCTACATGAGGAGAAAGTTCTTTACAGTGAGGGTGCCAGAGCCCTGGGGCAGGCTGCCCAGAGAGGTTGTGGAGTCTCCTTCTCTGGAGGCTTTCAAATCCCACCTGGATGCATTCTTGTGCAGACTACCCTGGGGTTTTGTGGTTTTGTTTTGTTTTGTGTTTTTGTGGGTTTTTGGGTTTTTTGTTTTTGTTTTGTTTTGGGTTTGTTTGGTTTGTGTTTGTTTTGTTTTTCTTTTTGTTTGTTTTGCTTTGGGATTTTTTGTTTTGTTTTGTGGTTTTTTGTTTTGGTTCGTGGTTTTTTGTTTTGTTTTGTGGTTTTTTGTTTTGGTTCGTGTTTTTTTTGTTTTGTTTTGTGGTTTTTTGTTTTGCTTTGTGGTTTTTTGTTTTGCTTTGTGGTTTTTTGTTTTGGTTTTGTGGTTTTTGTTTTGTGGGGGGTTTTTTTGTTTTTTGTTTTGTTTTTTGTTTTGTTTTGTCTTGGTTTTGTGGTTTGGTTTTTTGTTTCGTTTTATTCTGTTTTGGTTTTGTTTGTTTGTTTGTTTGAAGCAATAATCATCTTTTTTCTAATGGCTTAATGTCAGAAGTATGTCTGAAGGTGGAATTTCAATGAAGAAAGCCAGCAGTCATGCCCAGCTACCACTGATTCAGTGGAGTTGGCTCTGGTCCTCGTGGGACAAGTGCTCCCTTGATTTTAAACAAGTCTACTTAAGACACAGACAAGAGGTTGTATTTGGGATTTGTTGGGGGGTTTTTTTGCCTACAGACTGAATGAGACCCATTACTTGTACTCATTATATAGTGGCTTATTGATTGAGGCTTTTCAGCATGCACTGTAGACAGGTTTGTTCTAACAGCAGTGTCAAGAGATGTGTCTGGCGAACAAACAATTGCTGACTGAAGGTGTCACAGCAACGTGGGGATGATCCTGTGTACACAGGCACTGTGTGCAGATCTGGGGACCCCAGTGTAAAAAAGACATCAACCTAGGTCCAGAGGAGAGCCATGAAGATGACTACAGGTCTGGTGCACCTGCCCTGCAAGAACAGGCTGAGAGAGTTGGGGTTGTTCAGCCTGGAGAAGAGAAAGCTCTGGGGAGACCTTAGAGCAGCCTTCCAGTAGCTAAAGGAGGCCTGCAGGGAACATGGGGAGGGATTCTTTGGCAAAGGTTATAGTAACAGGACGGGGGATAATGGTTTTTAACTGAAAGAGGGTAGATTTGGGTGGGATATAAGGGAAAATTTCTATACTGTGAAGGTGACGACGCGCTGGAAAAGGTTGCCCAGACAAACTGGGCACCATGGGCAACCTGGAAGTGTTCAAGGCCAGATTGGATGGGGCTTT
This sequence comes from Ramphastos sulfuratus, assembly GCA_013399055.1. Lineage (NCBI taxonomy): Eukaryota > Metazoa > Chordata > Aves > Piciformes > Ramphastidae > Ramphastos > Ramphastos sulfuratus. The sequence continues at coordinate 38,799 of WBNM01001005.1, read as the reverse complement.
GTGCAATGATTTAGTGAAAGAGGGGTTGGAACTAGATGATCTTAAAGGTCCCTCTCAACTCAAGCCACCCTACGATTCCATGATTTTGTCAGGACACACAAAAACATGTGAGGTGGATGAGATTTTTCTCTCAAACCTCTGTTATTTTTCAAAAGATGCTGCAAAAGTCTGTTTCATGGGACTTTGGGGGTGGTTCAGTATTTCCTTTTCATTTCTGCTTGCTATATTTTAATACTGGAAAAAAGATCAGGCAAATGGAAATCATTCACAGGAATTGCATAGATGGAAAATCTGTAAGAACTCACACAACAGATCACCCTGGCCCACTGCTTATAGCATAATGCTGCCATTAAAAGGCATTCTGATTATTGGGAAAGCTGGAAGTGAGTCAATTATTTGAATAAACAAACAAAGAACCTGGTTGCCCCATAGTTTAGTGCATCCCTGAGACATCTGCAGGCTCTGTTCCCACGCCTGCTGTCTCATTCCTAAACCAGCCCAGGCTGTTGTGCAAGGCAGCCTGACAGCTCCTAATAAACAGGTAGCTTGATGCACCCTTTCTGAAGCAATCCCTGCACACTGGGCACCTTTGCACACTTGGGGCAAGAACAGGAAGCCAGCAGTGGCCTGCGTTTGTCAAGAAGAAGTTCTGCAGTATGGGGAAAATCATAGAACCATAGAATGGTAAGGTTGGAAGGGACCTGAAAGCTCATCCAGTTCCAACCCCCTGCCATAGGCAGGGACACCTCCCACTAGTACAGGTCACTCAAGGCCTCCTCCAACCTGGCCTTGAATACCTCCAGGGAGGTTGTGGAGCACAGAATCACCCAATCTGATCTTCGATCACATTGGGTGATTCTGTGCTCCACAACCTCCCTGGGCAACCTGTGCCAGTGTCTCACCACCCTCACTGCAAACAACTTCCTCCTAACATCGAGTTTCAATCTTCCCTCTGCCAGTTCAAACCCATTGCCCCTTGTCCTGTCATTGCAAGACCTTGTCAATAGTCCCTTCCCAGCCTTCCTGTAGGCTCCCTTCAGATACTGGAAGGCTACTATAAGGTCTACTGGAAGGCTACTATAAGGTCTCCTGGAAGCCTTCTCTTCTCCAGGCTGCAGAGCCCCAACTCTCTCAGCCTGTCCTTACAGCAGAGCTGCTGCAGCCCTCTGAGCATCTTCGTGGCCCTCCTCTGGACCCTTAAAATGAAGCATCAGCTTATCAGGGCAAAGGAAGGCTCCTGCAGCTCCTCCAAAGGGGATGTGTGTCCTGCTTGCATGGATGAGCTGTGGTGCAGCAGATTGGTGTGCCAGACACCAGAATAAGGGGAGGAAGTAGAAGAAAGTGTCAGCATTAGCTTTCCCCCTGAAGACAGAGGGTTTGTGACTAGATGATGTAAAAAACAGTGATAACTTGAGGAAAAAGAAGTAATTCAGCCTTACAAGGGACAATGTAGTTCCTAGCCTTGCTAGGAAGCAGAAGCCACATGCAAATTCTTAGGTAATTGACTGGGGATAAACAGAAACAAAGCATGAAGGAAACAAATCCCATACATTCGAGTTCACGTCCTTGTGTTGGGACAAAATATGCATCTTTGAATTCCTGAGGAATGAAAGCCTGCATTTGCAAAAGCATCTAATGTTTCCCCTTGCCATTAAAGTCTCAGACTGGGCACCCACAACTGTTGGCCAACACATTTGTGTGTACCCTGGGAGCCAGGGTGAAGACTTGTGACATTTCTGCCTATTAATTCCCCTGGCTTGGTATGTTTGGCTTTGGCAAGTCATGACACAGTAAACACATTTGTGTCACTTAGCAACCTCAGCTGTTCCTAAAGGAATGCCTTTTGTTCTTGGCAACCTGTGGTGAGAAGGCAACCTGTGGTGTTCTCACCATTCGCACTGAAAGTCTGCTCAGGAAATAAATTCAGGTTGCACAAGCATCCTTCAGTGATGCTCCAAGAGAAGGTTCAGACAGGATCTTGTTAATGTCGATGAATATCTGAGGGGGTAGGTGTCAAGAGGAAGGGGACAGGCTCTTTTCAGTAGCACAGGGTAACAGGATGAGGAATAATGGATATAAGCTAGAACATAGGAGGTTCCAACTCAACATGAGAAATTTCTTTACTGTGAGGGTGATGGAGCCCTGGAGCAGGCTGCCCAGAGAGGTTGTGGAGTCTCCTTCTCTGGAGACTTTCAAAGCCAACCTGGATGCATTCCTGTGGCCTGCCCTGGATGATCCTGCTCTGGCAGGGGGAGTGGACTCAATGATCTCTGAAGTCCCATCTGTTCCAGAGCACTCCAAATTCCTTCCTTCTCCCCTCCCCTGTGGGTTTGAATGGAGAGGAGAAAAAGGCACCAAAACAGCTTCCTCCACCCTGCAGGCTTGAAGGGGGAACAGCAGAAGGCCTTTCCCCAGCTGTGTGCTGAGCTGTGTGGCAGCCTGTGCTAGGATCGGGCTGGTGGCTGCCTGGCTCTGTGTGCCCAGTGTAAATTGGCAAATGGACACTTTGTCTAGAAGAGCATAAACANTTGTAGCTTAGCCTTTTCCATTTCCTGACTTCCTAAATCTCTACATTTGTCCATAACATCCTGCTGAAGAATTCCCAATCACATTAGAACCTGTAAATAAACCTAAACTGATTTGGTATATGGTTTGGGGGCAGGGCTCTCAGGGAAATAAAATAATTCTATTTTTATAGTTCCTGACTCCGCCACATTAATTCCCTGCCTCCATGGCACCTTCCAACCCCTAACATTCTGTGGTTCTGTGATGCTGTTAGGAAGTGAAGCTCTGCATATTTAATAGACATGACAGAAATTTCTGTTCAAAATAAAAGAATGTGAAAAATGCCTGGAGAAAGAAAGGACTAGAAAGGACCTCCTTAGTCACTGGCTTCACCCCATTCCAAAGTTTGCTCTTACTCTTTTGTAAACACTACAAACACTTTACCACTGTGATGCAATGCTGCATCCTGTCATGAACTCACCAGCCTGATTTATTTCTATACATCATGGCATAATCTGGGAATCACAGATCACACAGCTCAGGCACAAGAGTTTGACATGTAAACCCCTGCACAACCAAAATCTCATTTCACATTGACCAGGTTCCTGCATTTAGGAAAAAGCTCTTTACAATGAGGGTGGTTGAGCACTGGAACAGATTACCCAGGGAGGTGGTTGAGGCTCCATCCCTGGAGATATTCAAGATGAGACTCAATGGGCTCTGGGCAACCTGATCTAGTTGAGGATGTTCCTGCTGACTGGAGGGGGAGGTTGGACTGGATGACCTTTAGAGGTCCCTTCCAACCCATTCTATGATTCTATGATTTCTGTAACAGGTTGGAACATGTGCACAATCTTGAACGCATCTATGTAGTAGAAGGACTGAGATTACACTGCATGTGGACTTCAAAATATTTAAAGGTCTTCTTTGTTCATCCTTTATAGGTTTATAGCTCAGAATTCACATCCAGTTGTCCACCTTGGCAGAATTGGTGCAGAAGGTAAGGTACATAAATCAACCTTTATATGCTGAACAGGTATCCTCAGGAGATGCTATAATATGTTGTCCAAACTTTATAGGTGACCACATAATTGAGACAATTAGTACTTTTTTTATGAAACTCAAGCTCTGTTCTCTGCTAAGGGATATCTGCAAGTCAAGCATTACTAAAGTACCCTAAAGTCTGCTTTCTAAAAATGTGAAGAACCAAAGGAACCACTGCAGATGGACAATAACAGAAAAGAATCAATTACGGTTGCAACATCTTAGATAGATGTTAAAGCAATAGAATGACTTAGCAATTTGCATTGGGAATTTTGGCAATCCCAGAATAGAAACAGAGAAATACAGACAGGGAAAAAACAGTGGGAATGCTTATTGCCAAACTATGGCTCAGAAGAATGTTGGCAACAGTTCTGCAATTCTTTTCATCCCTTTATTTTTGAGAAGAACCTGCCCCTATCCTTAATGTTTTGGGGCTTTTTTAAAATGGAAACTATTGCATCAAACTGCTAAAGAAAAAAGCAGAGTTGCAAAACTCATCACCAGTAGTAGAAGTATGATAATCAGACTGCAGTTCTCCCAGTCCACTTTGCTATAGCTAACCCAGGACTCAACCAAACGACCAGAAGCTTCTTTGGGGTTGACCTGATGGCCAACCCTGTCACTTACACTCATAACCTCTGGATCAGGACACATGTCTGTAGGACAGCCCCTGCACTGCCAATCTCACTGTCAAGTTGTTCTCATTTCTGTGGAGATGCACTGGCCAAGAGTAAAAGTGCTGTAGTGATTTCTGCCAGGAACGTCTGATGGTGGCTGCAGACAATTTAGACTTGTTCCCAGCATGGCCTGGGGTTTAACGTCAGAGAGGTCTCTGGGTGCTGACGTGCTGAGATCCACTCCACAGATGTGAGCACAATGTAAATTCCTACTGATCCCTCTTTGGTGTAGTTTTTTCCCACATAAACAAATCTCCGATGAAGCACAAGATAAGCACATCTATGACACTCACTTTGCTGAGGTGGTAAAACCATTAACCCTGTTTAGTAGCATTCTATGTAAATATTTTCTGTGGATTTAATCCTAAAATCCTCAGCAGATACTTAGTGGATTGTCAATTGGTCATCACCACAGTTTTCCACTAAAAAACATCTAAGAGCATCAGGATTCTGCCCGTGACTGCTATCCTGCAAGCCTGTCCAAGCGCTGCCGTTGGTTAGGGAGGCAATGGAGCACGATTTGTGATTATCATTGTGGTGCTCACGAAAGCCCCAGGTGTAGATGTAATCACAAGCAGCACTCAGCTTTTGCTGGTATAGCTTATTTTGCTTTTGTGGGAGGAGAAGAAAAGGCTAGAATAAGCTGTACTGGTTTGTTGCAGTTTTGCTTGTACAGAATACCAGATTACCTACTCAGAAGTGCTCTGAATATAGATCTCCCCTGGAGTTTAAGTAGATCCATCCACCATATCTGCGTAGGCTGGCCTGTAATTCACTTGAAAGGATACTGCCATAACTAAGGAATAAGGGTACAAGTGTTTTCTTAAAAGTACTTTGGTGAGGGGAAACAAGATCTCACTCCTTCACCGCCTCCTGAACAATGCGATCTGAGTTTTAATTGCCACTTAGCAAGAAGGTGCTGAAAATTAAAAAGAAAACAAACAATCTGCAACTAGGTAGCATGCTTTGTACCCACCTCATATAAATCCAGCCTAGAGATGTATTAGTGGACTTGGCCACCTAGGCTGGCACGCTGGGGTGGCAGGCACATTCACAAACACGTGTACACACACGCAGGGTCTCTTTTGCTTGGTACGCCAAGCGAAAGCAGCTGAGCACGACAGGGACAACCCAAAGCACATGCCCTCTCCTTTGCCAGCTGCTTACTGATTAACCGTGGGCACGGTGCTGATAGCAGCTACCTGTGCCAGCAGCTTCCACTTTACTCGCAGCTCCCCAGTGCTGGCGACCGCGTGCCCTGTTACGTGCATGAGCATGTCCTGGACTATGGCCCTGGAGTTTTGACATCCAGCTAATGTCACTTAAGGCTGGCAGTAGATACTTCAAGCCTCGCCTAAAGGACACCTAAAGGGAAGGAATGGGACTGGGACAGGAAGAGGCAGGGCAGACCCTTGGTCCAGGTTATGCATGTAAACTGCAGGCAGGTAGAAAACTCGAGACATCGCCCGCACAGACCTGCTTCACATCTGCTCCTTTTGGGGGTCGAAAATAAGACCCAGAACGCATTTCCATGCCGAGGAACTGAGCCCCGGATCAAGGCGCTGCCGGGTGCGAGGAGACGGCATGGTAAGCCGGGACCGCGGCCGCCGAGCTGGACCCGCGGGCAGCGCAGCGGCGTGTGCCGGGACCCGAGAACCGGGCACTGCTGCCCTCTCACAACCGAATCGCGCCGGTGGGCTACTGTAACGGGAATTGCGACCCGCGATCCGCCCAGGAAGCGCTGGTGCGTGCTGCTAGCTCTCATTTAGGGAAACCAGCACCGCTAATGGGCAAGCAGAAACGTAGCGCTGCCGTCCTGCCGGCGCAGCCAAGAGGGGCAGCCCACGGACACAGGCCTACGCTGCTACACGGAGACCTGCTGTTAGCGGGTTCCCAAGGCGATATCTGTCAGCCCGGGGAGGCTGGGGCAGACACGGTACCGACCGAGGGGGAGCCAGGCCGGGCGCCCAGCAAAAGTCCCTCGAGTAGCGGCAGGCAGACAGCTCCCCAAGGCCATTCGACCAGCTAGCTGCCCACCACGGCTCCCGCTGGTTACTTCCCCGCAGGCGACAGGGAGCGAAGACTCCGCCCGCCCCGCGCAGCCCCGCCCGCGGNAATCACCCTGTCCCCGCCCCCAAGACCCGAGGTGCGGGGTTTGAAAGCGGACCGGTCCACGCGGCACGCAGACGCGGGGGGGGGAAGAGGGAGCGGCGCGGCCGGCGCGCGCGGGGCAGTCACGCTCGATCGGCGGTTTGCGGCCGCGGGGGCCGCCCCCGCCTCGCAGAGCAAGTCGCCCGCGCCCGCCGCGCAGGCGGTNGGTCGCGGGGACTTCCCCCCCCCTCCCCTGCCGGCGCAGTGGGAGGCGCCCGGGGTCCCGCGTCACCCATTGTTTACAAACCAACCCCAGCGGGCCGAGCTCCAGCTTCAACCGCAGCCGCCGGAGCCGCGTGTGCTCGCGTGCGCGCGGGGCGGCGGGCGGCGGCCCCGGTCCCGCTGCGGCGTGGCAGGGCGCCGGCCGAGATGCCGTGCCGCCCGGGTGAGCGCTTCCTGCTGCTGGAGCGCTCGGTCGCCGTGGGACAGGCGAGCTCCAAGGAGGTGGACGCACTGGTGGCAAAGCTGGGCGAGGTGCTGCAGCTGAGCGCCCAGCGGGCGCCGCCGCCTCCCCGCGGCCCCAAGCACCTGGGGCCTGGCAGCGCCCGCGACCGCGCCGCCCCCTATTCGCCGCGCTGCAGTGGCGGTGGCCTGTTAGTGCCGCGGGGGCTGGCTCCGTCGCAAGCCCACCAACAGCACGCCGAGCCCCCGCGCCCGGACCGGAGCGGGCACCAGCGGGTGACCAAGCAGCTGTGCGGCAGGGGCTGGCTACGGAGCGCCGCTCGCCGGAGGAAGCAACCGGCGCTGGGGCCGGGCGACGGGACGGCAGAGGAGGAGGACCCCCACCAGCTTTTGCAGCAGCTCATCCTCTCCGGCAACCTCATCAAAGAAGCTGTCCGGCGGCTGCAGCTAGCGGCGGCGGCAGCGGCGGCGGCGGCGGCCTCCTCCACGGTCTCCAGCGGCAGCGCTTCGGCGGGTAGCAGCGGCGCGGACGGCGAGGCGGCCGAAGCGGCGGCGGTGCAGCCCCTGCAGTAGCCGGCGGGGACGAGCGGTCGCGGCTGGGGCGGCCGCTAGCGGCGGCGAGGAGCCCCGCCGAGTGGACTGAGAGAGCGCGGCGGTGGCTTTGCCGCGATGTAAGTCTCCCCCCACGGCGAAGCGGCGGCGGCGGGGTCCACCCCGCATCCTGCCGCCTGGCGGGGCCGGAACGGGCGCAGCGGGGGCTAGGTCATTTGGAGCGGAGCGGCTGTGCCCCCCCGAGCCCAAGGTCACCCCCGGCAAGGCGGCGGCGAGTCCCTCTTCTCCCCAACCGTCGAGACCGCGCACGCTGTCTGCTCCGCGTTGTTGTTGTGTCGTCGTTTCCCCCCCTGTTCTTTGCTTTCCTCCGGAGCTCCTCCTCCTCCTCCCCCCGGCGGAGCAGCCCGGCCGGGGCCGTGGACCCCCCCGCCGCCGGTCCCCCGGCAGCCGCGGGGCTCCTCCGTCTCTCAGGAGCCATTTGCAATAATTGTCGCTGACCCCGGCGGGAGATGTTTCCTTTTCCCTCCCGGACTGCTTCGGGTTTGTTTTTTTTTGTTGTTTGTTTGGGTTTGGTTTCTTTTTTATTTTTTCCCGTTTCTTTTGTTTTTTTAAAAAGCTTTTTTGCTTCGTTTTATTGTTGTTTTTTTTTCTCCCTGTAGTGACTGTATGAAGCAGTTTTTAAAAATGTGAATATCAAAGCTGTAAAGCAGCTGGACTTACAATTCTAAAGCCTGATGAGTGGATGGAGCCTGAGACGCATTGTTCACATAATGTAGCCGAAACAAGTTTTTTTTCTACCAAAAAAGGAAAAAAAAAAAAAACCTGAACCCACCCTTCCCCGACAAACTCAATGGCTCAAATACAAGATGCAGCTGTTGATTTTAAATATATGCACTTCGTACCGGAGTGTCGCAAATGTGTGCCTGATTTACAGGGCTTACTGTCTTAACCTGTCTGTACTGAATAAACGTGGTCTCGTTTTTATTTGGGGGTTCTGTGTCTCATTATGAAAGGGAAGTGAATTTTTTGTTTTGGGTTTGTTTCTTTTTTTTTGCCTCACCGAGAACAAAACTACTCTGTGGACGATGCTCCGGTAGGCACGTTCCTCTTGATATGCTTTCAGTTGTGAGATCTCCATTTTGCAGACACGCACACACACACAGAGAAAATCCTTGCAGCGATCCGCATAGCCTGATGCAGTGGGACACTGCTTATTAATGCACGGAGATGCAACTGAGCCCCTTTGTTTGCCAGCAGCGTTCAGTCGTAAGCCGTGAGCCGCCCCTGGGAGCAGCCGCGAGTGTGGCTGCTGGAATTTTTAAGTCGAATCGTACTGAAACCGAAATTGGGTATCTTGTGGTGGGGAGGGAACAGAGCTTGTGTTGGTTACTTGTTTTATTTTGCTTTCTTCCAAGGAGAGAGGAGGCGGAAGGCAGGGGTAGGCAGTAATTAAAAAAAAACAAACCCTGCATTTAAAACGTGAGGGTTCGATGCTGGTGGTGATTAATTTCCAACAGCTTCCTAGGTAAAAGTCCTTCGTGAGGTTTTTAGGCATCAAAGAATGAGCTTCCAAGATTAAAAGTGAACACATTAGACAGACTGGAGCGCAAGACTCTCCCAGCCCCCACTCAATTTGAGGTGAAAGCTTTGCCTTTGAAGAAGGTGGCAATCCCACATGAAAGAAAATGGAAGATGTTTGCTTTTGTCCAAGAGAGCAATTTGAGCAGCTACGTTTACTTGTGTGATTAGTTCTTTCGAGAATACATTAAATATTTCAGATTTCTTTCTCTGCTACCAGCAACTGACAGGCTGATGCTGAAGGTTTTTGTAATGTCTCACTGAATTCCTTGTGCCCTGGGTACAGTATGTGATGTTATTATTAGCTTTATCTTGGTGAATTTAGAAGAAGAATGCAGCTTTTCCATAGCAAAGCATGTAAAATGCAAAGAAAGAAGCTCGGTGTGCTTTAAAACCTCCTCAATTGCTAACATCCAAAGCAGTTTTTCTTCCTAACTTAGGCTGCTTTTATTGCATTTTGCACAACTTGGAAAAAGATTTGGACCAGCCATTAGTTCTTGGCCTCTAATACAATAACGTAGATGTATGATTGTCCTTACTTCACGGGGATCTTCGTTTGCCTTTTTGGTGGGGTTTTCTTCATTAAGGAGTAAAAAAAAAGTTGTATTTCAAAAGGAATCTTGGCTTCGAATTTAACCACCAGCAAACAACTGAAAAACCTACTCCTGCTTGCATCTGTCCTTCAGATGCTGGGACATAGATAGGTGTTTGCTGCGTCTGTGCTGATTCTGACCCCTAGGATGAGGAGTTGAGTTAGTGAAAAAGCTGGAGGAAACAGACTGAAAAAGGAGCATAGCCCTTGGAGCTTAAAGATATACGTGTGGCTGTCAGCTGAAATTCTGATAGCAGATGTGATTCACTTCCAGTTGTTGGTTGTTTTGCTGTTTTGTTTTTTTTTGCCACTGATAATTATGCATCGATTCTGCATCCCCCTTCCCCCCCACCCCCGCCCCTGCCCAAATCCTAGCCTCTGTATACTAATGAGAACAGCTAACTTTACAAGTGTCCTTTGTAGTCATTGAAAGCCTGGAGACATTCCTTTTCAGGATTTTACTAGAATAACACTTTTCAATAAACTGGCAGTTGAAACCAGGCTTAGAAAAGATGCTAATAAATTTCACAGTGCCTGGTTGGTTTTGAAGCTTTTGAAGCTTCCTAAATTAATTCTAAAATAACTTTTTTTCTTTTTTTTTTAAACCTTTGTGTGAGGTTGGGAGATGTATCTATGAAAAGAGTTATGGTGAGATAAGTGTTAGGTAGAGTGTGTAAGGATTTGGTAAAAGGATTTTTGGCCCTGGTTTCAGGTGACCTGCGTAACTTCATCACTCGTAAGGCGACCATCCTAAGCTCCTGCAGCGACCTTTATTGTCACATTGCCCTTGCAAGTCTCTAAAATAATCTTCAAAAGACAGCACATGTTGCTTCTTCATAAGGGAATGGCTTGAACTTGGCTTGTTTCGATGTTTCTGGAAGCCAAGCTTTACAAGGTGTTAGTTGGACCAACTGAAATATTGCCAGAAGGTTCCCACTGCAAATTCTCTTCTTCAAATACTGCCTCGTGCTATGCTTTGATATAAAAGTCACCATCTACTTTGTTTCCCAAAGAGGTTAAAAAAGCGTTGAAGCAGTGAAGTAAACATTTTGGTGAGCTTTAAATAGCTCTTTGAGAGGTAGGATTTCTTTGAGACATTTAGCCTGTGCCTGTCCTCAGATGCCAGTTCTTGATTTCCAAACAAGCAAAAAAGTGAATTTGGATGCGTGCTGCACTTGGCCTTTGCTGTGTGCTTAGGTTAGCTTAATTAGTAAGTGAAAATGTAGTTTATTCCAGCTTTACATTTAGAATAAAATTCTATTTTCATAATAGGCATTTAACTAGGTTTTATCTTTGCCACCTTGTGAGAAAAGAAAACAGTTTCAACCAAGGTTTTGCAGTGGATCACAGGAGCTGTAGTATCAAACCTAAGCCATTTAGATACTTGTAACGTTACAATGCACTGGGAGAGAAGTTAATTTTCATGATATATACAGGGGGATGCATTTTGGGCCTGAACTCAGCTTCACACCCTGAGTTCTTTAACTCAGTTTAGCCAGAAACCTGGCAGGTGGAATGACTTTTATCTGCTATTCCTCTTGTGTCTCCTCTCTTCCTTTTAGCTTTCTATTGTGTATTGCACCAGCACGTAGATATACCTGGAAAATTTATCTTGGTATAGTACTCAGCATAATAAATGTGGTAGAAAAGTAGGGACTCTGCCCCTAAGTCCTTAAAATCTGCTTTTAGAGTTTTTCAAGAAAATAGCTTAAGTGCATCTCGTAGAAGGCATAAGGGGGGAGAAAGATGTAGGCTGGATAATGCACAACTTAAGTTCTGGACAGCCAGGGCTAGTCAAATCTGACATTTCCATCTCCATCTAAAGACTATTCCTCATTCCCTCTTAGTCCCTGGCTCCACAAGTTTCCTCTCCTGCATCCCTTCCCCCTTCCCCAGACCTTCTTGTTGTCATCTTTCTCTTTTACATGTCTTTTGTCCATATCATCATTGCTCTTCCCAAACATTCAGTAGCTTCGTTCTCCTTAGTTGCTTTTTGGCAGATACTTCTGACTTGCATATCCATTTGGCTTCAAATAGAGTGGCTTGGTCACTGCTTGGTAGCCAAGATCTATTTTACATCTTAGAAACTTTGCAGTGTGTGAGTTGGGAGGTCAAGCTGCAGCTGTATTTCATCTTCAGTTTGGACAACATAGGGCAGAAATCCGGGGTGAAGCCCTAGCTGCAATGAAACAAGCAGAAGTTGTTAACAGAAAAATTCCTCTCAAGTTCTGTGGGTATTTCCTCTTGTGGTGGTTTGTGGCTTTTGTTTGTTTGTTTTTGGTTTTGGGTTTTTTGTTTTGTTTGGGGTTTTTTGTTTGTTTTTGTTTTTGTTTTGTTTGTTTCTTTTTTTAAGAATTAGCTGGAAAACACCACACAAAATGCCACAATAATTCCATAAATGCCTTCTCAGCAATACAAAAATGACACCATCAAACTCACTTCCTGAGCCAATGAGGTTGGTTTGCTTTTTTTCCTCTTCCAAACTCGATGTTTTAGCTGTATGACTACTCTTGACCACCTTTGTCGAAGCTGCAGAATTGCCACTCTGCACCTCCCAGGTCTAAAGAAGGAAGAATTGGTGCCCTTAGAGAGAGGAAGGCAGCAGTATGCCCAGGCCACACTACTAGACACTGTAGACTCCACAACAGAGGAACTTGAAGGAATTCAGGCATCATAAATCCAGAGTCATGCAGCATTAGCTGCTCCTTATGTGACATCCTGGCTCTAAATTGTTTCATTTGGGCTTCCTGTGATCTGATCTGGTGGTCTCTGATAGAGTAATACACCAGTTAAGGATGCTCTTCATCTCTGTAGGATCAGCCATCAAAAGGAATTGTCCAAATGCCTTGCCTCTTCCTCTCCCTGCTAGTCCCTGCCTTGGCAGGAGCTTCATGAAGAGGTGCTAAAGACTGTAAGCTCTTGAGCTATATGAAGAAGTTTAATATGTTCAGTTCCAATCTCAAGTACAGGATTTATAGCAGCAACAATTGTAAAACTAAGGGTGAGGGGGGAATCCTGCTGGAGCTTTTGCACTTGGAAGCCAAATGATAAGTCAGAGCATAAATACAAGCTTTGATTTTCCTTGCATGTAAAGTACTGTGAGTCCTCATGCAAGGAACTTTGCTGCTCCCCAGCATACTATGGGGCTTGTGCCATCAGCTGCCCTTCAGAAGCTGCTCTCCAATTGATTTTACAGCCCAGAGGTTGTTGTCTTCCAGCTCAATGGGATTGCTTTTAGGAGCAGCACCGAGTTAAAGAAATGCATTTTTCATTTGGTGCTGTGTGATGAAACAGCACCAGGATGAAAACGTTTTAATTAGAGGAAATGGATCGTGGCTGCCTTAGCACTAACCATTTGCTGCTCTAAGCATTTTACCACAGGAGGTCAGGGCTTATTCTACTTGTGTCACAACAACTGTCCTTGTTTCAAGGCTTAAATCTACAGAAGCATGGGCTCTGAGTGAAGGTGCAAATTATTAGTGTGCTTATATTAGTGTTCTTAAATCCACATTGTGATCCCTTTTCATTGCTACAAGGTGAGTAGTTTTCCACAGGCGAGCAAGCGGTGCTGAGGCAGGTGAGCCAAGGTGTGTTCATACATCCCTAGCTTCTGCAGGATGGAACATGAGTGGGTTGTCTAACCCCCTCCTGCTGGCAGCAGGCAGCACTGGCCATACAGAATCACAGCAACATTTACGTTGGCAAAGCCCCTCAGGATCACCAAGTCCAACCACTAACCTTACTCTGAGAGCTTCACTCTAAACCATATCCTCAAGCACCACATCCAAACAACTTTTAAACACATCCAGGGGTGGTAACTCCACCACCTCCCTGGGCACACCCAGCTGTCAGTCAGTGCACAGCTATGCCCCACTGATGTGATGTGTCCAGCTGCAGGCCTTTGGCCAGTACTGTTCCCCAGGGATCAGTACTGGGTCCAGTTTTGTTCAGTATCTTCCTCAATGACCTGGATGAGGGGATAGAGTGGGCCCTCAGCAAGTCTGGTGATGACACCAGATGGGGAGAGGTGGCTGAGACCCTGTTAGGCTGTGCTGCCATCCAATGAGATCTGGAGAGCTGGGCAAAGGGGAACCTCATGAAGTTCAATAACCATAAGAATCCTGTGTCTGAGGATGAGCAGCAGCAGGGACCAGTACAGACTAGAGGTCATCCTGCTGGGAAGCAGCCTCATGGAGAGAGACCTTGGATTCCTAGAGGACAGCAAGTTCTCCATGGGACAGCAAAGTGTCCTTGTGGCCAAGGCGGCCAAGGAGGCCAAAGACATCCTGGAATGCATCAATGAAGGCGTGGCCAGCAGGGCTAGGGAGGTTCTCCTGCCCCTCTACTCTGCCCTGCTGAGACCACAACAGCAATACTGTGTCCAGTTTTGGGCTCCCCAGTGCAAGAGAGACAGAAACTTGCTGGAGAGAGTTCCACAGAGAGACACTAGGATGATTGGGCTACTTGAACATCTCTGCTCTGAGGAAAGACTGAAAGACCTGGGGCTGTTTAGTATGGAGAAGAGAAGGCAGAGAGGGGATCTGATCAACGTCTATGAATATCAGAGAACCATAGAATCATAGAATGGTAAGGTTGGAAGGGACTTTAAGGATCATCTAGTTCCAACCCCCTCCCATAGGCAGGGACACCTCCCACTAGTACAGGTCACTCAAGGTCTCATCCAGCCTGGCCTTGAACACCTCCAGGGAGGTTGTGGAGCACAGAATCACCCAATGTGATCTTTGATCAAAGATCACATTGGGTGATTCTGTGCTCCACAATCTCCCTGGGCAACCTGTGCCAGTGTCTCACCACCCTCACTGCAAACAACTTCTTCCTAACATCCAGTTTCAATCTCCCCTCTGCCAGTTCAAACCCATTGCCCCTTGTCCTGGCATTACAAGACCTTGTCAATAGTCCCTTCCCAGCCTTCCTGTAGCCCCTTTCAGATACTGGAAGGCTACTCTAAGATCTCCTGGAAGCCTTCTCTTCTCCAGGCTGCAGAGCCCCAACTCTCTCAGCCTGTCCTCAGAGCAGAGCTGCTGCAGCCCTCTGAGCATCTTGGTGGCCTCTTCTGGACCCGCTCCAACAGTTCCATGTCCTTCCTGTGCTGGGGGCTCCAGGACTGCAGGTGGGGTCTGAAGAGAGCAGAGTAAAGGGGTTGATGGTCTCTTTTTGGTGGTACCCAGAAAAAATGTAATTTTTAGGGAAGAGAAACTTAATATACAGCAAGAATTATGGAATAATATCTTTGTGTTTTGTGTCTCATTGTCAGAGTCAAGGGAAATACATTTTTAGTGCACTCCTACAGATGTCCTGAGTGTGCATTGCCCTGATAGCTGCTCCTGAATCCCTCTTATCTCAGTAAACACAGATCAGACCCTATCAGAACTACCAAATTATTGTAAGAAACAGAACTTCAAATGTGTTTTGGCTCCCCTGCTTCTTCCTAACCAATCTCAAAATGATGATTTTCAGGTATATATCAATGCTGAATAACTCTTTCAAGGATGTCTTCATGCAGGAGTGGCTTGAAGTGTGGAGCCAGCACATAAAAATCTGCCTTATGGTCACAATAGCTTTAACTTCTCTGTTATTAAAAGCCCCAACTCTTTTGGCTTCAGGATTTTTAAATGTGGTTGAAATATTTCTTTTCTCATTCACAAGAGGGGAGATTTTTCTCATCTGTTCTAGAGTCAGAGAAGTTTTCCTTCAGGCCAAGAATTAAAAAAAAAAAAAAAAGGTAAAAAAGAAAAAGAAGAGAAAAATTCAGCTGTAAACCTGATTGTGAAAAACATTTAATAGTTGCAGATTGTATCTGCTTGGGGAAATTTTATTGTGAGCTAATCTTCACCTTCAAGTACAACAAGCACAGACAGCTAGAGGCTGAAATTGTGTTATCCAGGAGGCATAAATTTAGGAAGTTTTAAATTGCAGAGGGGAAGTTAACTTGAATGTGAAAACTAAATATAAAGAGCAAAGATTTTTCAGTGGGCAATTTCAACTTCCTAAGTAGTCCAGACCAATTTATTTGAACTCCCATGACTCAGCAGAGGAGATTAATGCATTGACACCAAAGGTGATCTTTCATAAGTGGCAGTTCCACATAATGAAATCTTTAGAACTCTGGGGATTGTCATAGTGGGTAAAGAGCTGAGCTCTGGGTAGCTCAGTAACTTTGACATTGATCAGCTACTTCCCACCAGCTGCTGCAAGGTGCAAGAGCCCAGTGGGGCTCATCCTGATGTAGAATCATAGAATGGTAAGGTTGGAAGGGACCTCAAAGATCATCTACTTCCAAACCCCTGCCATAGGCAGGGACATCTCCCACTAATACAGGTCACNAATCCCCTCCCTTGCCCTGCTGCCCACACTGCTCTTGCTGCAGCCCAGCACACAGTTGCTGTCTGGGCTGCACTCACACTGCAGGCTCATGTTGAGCTTTTCATTACCCCAGACCCCCAGGTCCTGTTCCTCAGGGCTGCTCTCAGCCATTCCCCACCCAGCCTGGAGTTGTGCTTGGGATTGTGCCTACCCAGGTGCAGGACCTTACACTTGGCCTTGTTGAATTTCATGAGGTTGGCTTGGGCACACCTCTCTAGCCTGTCCAGGTCCCTCTGGATGGATCCCTGCCCTCTAGCAAGTTGACTGTGCCACACAGCTTGGTGTCATCTGCAAACTTGCTGAAGGTGCACTGATTCCTCTGTCCATGTCACTGACAAGGATGTTAACCAGCACTTGTGCCAGCACTGACCCCTGAGGAATTCCACTTGGCACTGATCTGGCACTTTGACTCAGTTTTGGTTATGTAGTTTGCTATCCCTTTCATATTGTTGGGTTTTGGAGCTTTGGTTGTGGTTAAAGTTGATTTTCTTGATGGCTGTGCATGATGGTCCTGTGCTTTTAGAGCCAGGAGACCTGACCTGCTGTGGCCCATGTATGCTTGGATGCAAACCTGCCTTCTGCAGTGATGGCAGCTGGGTTTGTCAGAGGAGCAAGGATCCCTCTGTGAAAAGCAGAGAGCATGGCCATCCCTCAGACATGCCTGGTGGGTGCCTTGTCTTCTAGGTGTAACCCCAAGGGCTGCTGGTGAAACAGCAGGAATGATGTTGTTTGTGAAAGCTGCCTTCAGAGGTGCCTCAGGAAAAGTTGGAGATAACCAGCAGAAGAAATAGAAGAGCAAGACAAAACACTCCCCAAAGAGGTGAGGTTTGAACAAACACAAGGATGTGAAGAATTCTGTGGGGAAAGTGGGTTTAGGACCTCCACTGAAAGCCTGAAATGTGCGTAAGCCTCAGTTCCCCTTACTAACTCCTAGGGAGAGATTACTAAAGCTTTGAGAGCAGATTATGGAGCCTTACCATGAGAAGACAGGCTGTAGGCAGACACAAGTTTCCCCAGGAGGAAAAACAACAGCATGGCAGAAAGCACTGACAGGCTCAGGCAGCTTGCCCTGACTGCCTACCAAAGGGTGCTGGCACCTGGGCACTACCTGTGGGCAGCACTGACCCAGCTCTTCCTTCTGTTCTGGTGCAGCTATCTGGGTCTCACTGGGCTGTTCCCCTTTTCCTGTCACCAGGACTGTGAGCCTGCTCTGGCAGGAAAGGCATAATGTGGGGGCTTGACCACATTTGTTTCTGCACTGTTGCTCCCCAACACCTCAGCACCAGAGATCTGAATCTTTTGTCCTATGCTCCACGCCAAAGCCTCCTTCACTTGCCCTAGAGACAGGGAAGCACAGCAGTGCCCAACTCTCATTTCCATAGCTGTGGCTATAAACTAGAACCTGCCTGGTTATTGGCTCCCTGCTTATTGCCAAGCTTGTGACTTGGAAAGCTCTGAAGTTGTAGCTGTTCCACCTCCCTCCTCAAGTTACTTTCTTTTTGTGCTCGAGCGAGGTAGCTGCACTTTAACCCACCTCACAGTGTGCACAATCAAGTACAGATAGTATCCCTCACTGTCTTGGTGTTCTTCTGACTGTACCTTCAGCAAACCCTGTGTCAGTACCAAAGACCTCAGCACTTAATGTTGTCAGCAAGGGCCACCTTAGCTCTTCTGCATGTGCTACTGAGACTCTCATGGGCTTCCCCTGAATAATTGCTGTTACCCAGCTGTTAACACTCTCATTGTGTTTGATGATGTTTCTGAGGCACACAGAAGCTGACTAAATAATTTAGCACATCCTTATAGGACAAACTTCTTCCCTGTGAAGACAGTCAGGCATTGGAATAGATTGCCCAGAGGCTGCAGGCTCCATCCTTGCTGTTTTAAATTAGACTGAGCAATGTGGTCTGACCTCAGAGCTGGCCCTGCTTTGGACAGCTCTGGGGCCACCAACACTAAAGAGACATGGACCTGCTGGAGTGGGTCCAGAGGAGGCCACCAAGATGATCAGAGGGTTGCAGCACCTCTACTGTGAAGAAATGGGCTGTTCAGCCTGGAGAAGAGAAGGAGATCTTGAAGCTGCATTTCAATATCTGAAGGGGACCTACAGGCAGGCTGGGGAGGGACTGTTTAGAAGGGCCTGTGGGGATAGGATGAGAGGCAGTGGTTTAAACTGGAGCAGGGCAGAGTTAGGTTAGACATCAGGAGGGAGTTCTGCACAATGAGACTGTGACATCCTGGAACAGGCTGCCCAGGGATGGGGTTGAGGCTCCATCCCTGGACACATTGGACTAGAGACTTAAGATTCTTGTGATCTGAAATATTCTACAATCCTACAAAGCTGGCAACAAAATACCCATTCCCATGCAGTGCATGGCACTCACCCAGCTTTTCCTTAGATCTCAGCTAGGAATAGGGAATCCAGGCTGTGTGAATAGAGCTCTGGAGCAAGCATCAAACTTCAAGACTCTCCTGCTGTATCTTCATTCACCCTGATTCCCCTTGAACCTGCTCTCATGCAGGTTCCTGTGGCTGACACAACCATTCTCCCTGGTTCCTTCTAGATCTCTGGCATTTCTTAGCAGAGTCAGATGTTTGTAATGGAGGCACAGAACATTCTCCAAGAGCAGAGTGTATATGGCCAAAACGACTCAAAGAGCTGATTCTGAGGGACTAACCATTCTTTTCTAATTAAATACCAGAGATGAGAAATGATGGATGGTTTAATCAAGCCCCTTGACATAATTTATTCTGGGACAGAAGATCACTCACTTTTTTTTTTTTTTTTTTTTTTCCCCCAGATATGTCTCACCATAAGGGCTTTTCTGGATCCTCAGGTCTTCTCCCTCTCACCTGGAATGCAATTGTTTCCCCTTTGCTGTCAGTGGCAGGTGTGCAGGCTGGGAGCACCACTGCCTGCTATGAACCACTGCAGTCCTCACTGTTGTCTCCAGCATTGCCTTTCAGAAACTTGAAGAGCTTGTTTGGGTTTTGAATAAAACTGTTCAGCTGTCTCTCCTGTGATGCCCTGTAATGTGCTGCTGTGGGGTTTTGCTTGGCTCGTTTGTTAGCAGACCGTTGCAGAGAATCACAGAATGCTGGGGGTTGGAAGGGATCCCCAGAGATCACTGAGTGCAACCCCCCTGCAAAGCAGGATCACTTTAGGGCAGAGTCACACAGGGATGCATCCAGGTGGGTTTTGAAGAGGCTCCACAACCTCTTTGGGCAGCCCGCTCCAGGGCTCAAAGTGCCTCACAGTACAGAAGTTTTTTCTCATGCTGACATGGAATTTCCTGTGGTTGAGTTTTCATCCACTGCCCCTCATCCTACCACTGGGCATCAAAAAGAACCTGGCTGCATCCTCCTGGAAGCCACCTGTCACATATTCGTAGACATTAGGGAAATCTCCTCTACCTGAGTTTCTTCTCCATTGCCTCTCATCCTATCACTGGGTACCACTGAAGAGAGCCTGGCTGCATCCTCCTGGCAGCCACCCTTGTGAATATTGATAGGATCCCCTCTCAGCCTTCTCTTCTCCAGACTGCACAGCCCCAGGGCTCTCAGCCTTTCCTCAAAAGAGATACTCCAGTCCCTTAACCATCCTCACAGCTCTCCGTCGAATTCTCTCTAGTAAAGTTTGCACGTGTGTGTGCTTCACTGGTGTGCCAGGAGGAGAGCAGAGGTAGGTCTGGCTGGCTGCATGTTTGGCAAAAGCAAACCAGTCCTTTTATTACCATTAGAGCCACTCTTTGGCCTCTTCCTCAGCAAAACCAGGCTATGAAAAAAGGTAGGTCTCCAGCCTATGCTGTTGGAGTTAAGGAGAAGAATCCAGTCAAAGTCAGCAGTGCAAGGGCCTTCACCTCCCACATTTGCATTGCTGACAGCATGGGGAGTCAGTAGGCATGGAAGGAGTTGGTTGGAGGTTAGCAAGCACTCCACAGCTTGGCACCGATACCCGCTGCCGTTGTGCCAGGGCGGGGATGCCTTAATACCCTGCCTAATCTGTCTGCTTTCTTGGGGGAGGGGGGAAGTGTGTTACCCTTTCACCTCCCCAAGTGTGAAAGAGAGGGAGAACACTGCTACACTCAGTCTTTGAGTGCCAAGATTCAGGATCTGTGCCAGCAGCTCGTGTCCTCTCTGAGCCTCCCTCTTGCCATGCCGCGGGACTGTGCCAGAATAGACCCACCAAGAGCTTCCCACCAGGCGCTGGCAGCCACCGAAAATAGATCACAGGCTCACAGGATGTCAGGGGTTGGAAGGGACCCAAAGAGATCATCCAGTCCAACCCCCCTGCCAGAGCAGGACCAGACAATCTAGCTCAGGGCACACAGGAACACATCCAGACAGGTCTGGAAAGACACCAGAGAAGGAGACTCCACAAACTCTTTGGGCAACCTGTGCCAGGGCTCTGGGACCCTTCCAGGCAAGAAGTTGCCCCTTGTGTTGAGCTGGAACCTCCTGTGCTGCAGCTTCCATCCATTGCCAGGTCCCTCTGGATGGCATCCATCTGGATGCCATCCAGAGGGACCTGGACAGGCGGCAGAGGTGTGCCCAAGCCAANTGGAGGTGTTCAAGTCCAGGTTGGACGAGGCCTTGAGTGACCTGTACTAGTGGGAGGTGTCCCTGCCTATGGCAGGGGGTTGGAACTGGCTGATCCTTGAGATCATTTCCAACCTTACCATTCTATGATTCTATGATTGTCCCTTGTCCTATCCCAGGGAGCAAGTGAGCAGAGCCTGTCCCCCCTCTCCTGACCCCCAGCCCCCCGATAGTTATAAGCATTTATTAAGTTCCCTCTGTCTTCTCTTCTCCAGACTAAGCAGCCCCAGGTCCCTCAGCCTTTCCTCATCAGGCAGTGCTCCAGTCCTCTCATTATCCTTGTAGCCCTCTCCTGGATCTTCTTCAGCAGATCTCTGAACTGGGGAGCCCAAAGTTGAACTTTGAACTCAAGTTGAACTGGGGAGCTTAAAACTGAAGGCAGTACTCAAGATGAGGTCTCACCAGGGTAGAATAGAGGGGGAGGAGAACCTCCCTTGATCTGCTGGACACACTCCTCTCAATAAACCCCAGACCCCATCGGCCTTCTTGGCCACCAGGGCACATTGCTGTGCCACGGATAACCTGTCCCATGGACTCTCCATTGCTGCAGCATGTTAGCTGCTGGTAATGACAGGGCTCTGCTGACTAGTTCAATGCCATCCTGGCAAGCTGACCACTTGGCACGGTTTATTTATCAGGTATTAATTGCAGCTTCCACTCAGCACCCCCCAGGCTGAAGGGTAGCATTGTCTGCTGCAGCCATCAGCTGCTGGCTCCTCTTCGCTTTGGCCATTAGCATCAGAACCCTCAGTTAGGAGTGTGCAGGCAGGCACACACAAACACACAGTAGTAGGTTTGTGCTGCTGTTTTTAAAGACACACATCTGCTGATGCTAAAAATAGGTCCTTCTCAGCAGCTTGGTAATTTTTAGGCTCAATGAGAATTCATCCCCATGGTAACTGTACAGTTAGAATCATAGAATGGTAAGGTTGGAAGGGACCTCAAAGATCATCTAGTTCCAACCCCCTGCCATAGGCAGGGACACCTCCCACTAGTACAGGTCACTCAAGGCCTCATCTAACCTGGCCTTGAACACCTCCAGGGAGGGACTATCCACAACCTCCCTGGGCAACCTGTGCCAGTGTCTCACCACTCTCGCTGCAAAGAACTTCCTCCTAACATCCAGTTTCAATCTCCCCTCTGCCACTTCAAACCCATTGCCCCTTGTTCTGTCATTACAAGACCTTGTCACTAGTCCCTCCCCAGTCCTCCTGTAGGCCCCTTCAGATACTGGAAGGCTACTCTAAGGTCTCCTGCAAGCCTTCTCTTCTCCAGGCTGCAGAGCCCCAAGTCTCTCAGCCTGTCCTCAGAGCAGAGCTGCTGCAGCCCTCTGAGCTTCTTCGTGGCCTCCTCTGGACCCACTCCAACACTTCCATGTCCTTCCTGTGCTGGGGGCACCAGAACTGCACACAGGACTCCAGGTGTAGTCTGAGGAGAGCAGATCAAAGGGGCAGAATCCCCTCCCTTGCCCTGCTGCCCACACTGCTCTTGCTGCAGCCCAGCACTCGGTTGCTGTCTGGGCTGCACTCACACTGCAGTTGTTGAATCATTTATCATTTGAGCTTCACAACCACAGCAGTGCCAGCAGTTTTCCCTCCTCTGAACAGTTTTATAAGGACCCTTTTGCCGCGTGGCACTGCTCCTTGCTCCTCGCTGTCAGCATTTATCAAGCAAGCAGTACTAGCCCTTGAACTAACTACCTGGGATAGCAGATAGCAGGGTGGCAGTTTGGCTCAGTTTCACTTCTGTGGTAACAGGAGTCCCCCTCTGGCATGGCTGTCTGGTGGGGGTGCCATGCACTGAGCCCTGCAGGCTCTCGATTGGCAAAGCCAGACTTTAAAGCGTAGATTTAAGCCTTGGTCTTTTGTCTTGAGGGCCAGAAAACAAGATACCTCGGGTCTCTCTGTTGCAGAAAGGTTTTGCAGATAAGGGGTTGGTAGTTTTTAACCTTGTAGATAGATGAGGTTGACTCCAGGCCGGTGAGGGGACACACTGCCTGGCTTTGTGGAGATAAAAGCTGTTTGTGCTTTCCCTCACTTACAGATAACAGGGCCTACAGGAAGGCTGAGGAGGGACTATTGACAAGGGCTTGCAATGCCAGGACAAGGGGCAATGGGTTTGAACTGGCAGAGGGGAGATTGAAACTGGATGTTAGGAGGAATTTCTTTGCAGTGAGGGTGGTGAGACACTGGCACAGGATACCCAGGGAGGTTGTGGAGCACCGAATGACCCAATGTGATCAAAGATCACATTGGGTGATTCTGTGCTCCACAGCCTCCCTGGCGGAGTTCAGGACCAGGCTGGACGAGACCTTGAGTGCCCTGTACTAGTGGGAGGTGTCCCTGCCTATGGCAGGGGGGTGGGACTAGATGATCTTTGAGGGCCCTTCTAATCTTACCATTCTATGATTCTATGATTCCATAACACTCATTAACCATCCTCTGCTAAGACCAAGAGAAGTCAGACCACTTGGCTGGCAAGCATAAGATGAAACTCAGGTCCCCTTAGCCCAGAGGTTGCTCAGACTCTGCTGAAATGGAGCCTTCAGGGAGCAGGACCAGGGAAAGCTCTGCAGAATGGGGTAAGGGGATTGTGACCACCTAGGCTTGAAACAGCAGAAATAACTCAGCAGCAGAAATGCTTCCATAAGCATTCAAAACCACATTCAAATGGGGTGCCTGAGACTGATTTTGAGATGGATTAAATCACAGGCATCACCTCCCTCACCAGCTGTCCCCATGATTTTGGTGGCAGCAGTGCTGGCCACTGGCTTTACTGCAGCATGCAATGCAGAAGGCTGTTAGGCTTAACAGAACCACAGCACCACAGAACGTTAGAGGTTGGAATGGAGCTGCACAGATCGAGTCCAACCCCCTGCCAAAAGCAGGATCACCTAGGTAGAAGGTCCTGCTTGCTTTTCTTTTTTTTTTTTTTTTTTTTTTTTTTTTTTTTTTTTTTTTTTTTTTTTTTTTTTTTTTTTTTTTCTTTTTTTTCTTTTTTTTTTTCCTGTCAGGAACAAAAAGGGACTAAAAGGTCCCTTTTAGTCTGACAAACTGGGACCTGAGAGACTGCCCCAGAAACGCAGGCACTATTCCCAGTTGCTAGCAGCTGTAAAGTGATGGGCTTAGCAGTGCTGATTCCTCCTGGGCTTTAAACATTGGAGCTCTTCTACACTGTCATGACTGATGCTGTATTTTTAGCTAAAATGCACTTTTATTGTGTGAGCTTTTAAGAAGGGCTTGGACAAGCTAATCTGTAAGGAGCTTTGAAATTGCCTTTCTTCTTATTAGTTCAGTTGAGTTGAGCACAGTGAAATAATAATAATGCAAGTGTCCAAGTGCCAGGCAGCTGCCTTCCACCTTTAGCAGCTTTCTGCAAAGCTGCCAGTCCTCAGAGCTGTTTGTTGTGCATCACCTGTACAGGTGCTGCCAGGTAGTGTGCACTGCAGGGACAGGCAATGCCTGCTGTCAAGGGCAACTTGGTTTCCCCTCTTCTGCAAGGATGTGATCACCACCCATGGATCACCTACATGGTGAGAAACAAGGACATGCTGGGGTGGGTCCACTGGAGGACCACTGAGATGAGCAGAGGGTTGGAGAACTTCTCCTGTGAAGACAGGCTGAATGAACTGGGGCTGTGAGCCTGGAGAAGAGAAAGCTCCAGGGAGCTACATCTCAATTTCTGAAAGAGACCTACAGGAAGGCTGGGGAGGGACTGTTCAGAAGGGCCTATGGTGACAGGATGAGAGGCAATGGTTTGAAACTGGAGCAGGGCAGATTTAGGTTGGACATCAGGAGGAAGTTCTGCTCAGGGAGAGTGGTGAAATCCTGCATCAGGCTGCCCAGGGATGTGAAGACATTCAAGATCAGACTGGATGTGTCCCTTTGCAGCCTGCTGTGGTTGGAGGTGTCCCTGCTGCCTGCAGGGGGATTGGCCAAGATGCCCTTTGAGCAGCCCATACAATGCTGTCCCCCAAGGGCAGGAGCAGGAAAAGGTGGTCCCATCCTCAAACCAGCCTTCAGCACTGCAGTTCTCTCCTGGACAAATGGTAACTCTTCTTTATTCAAGCATCTGACTGCTCAGTCTGTTCATTTAATTAAACTAGAAATTTCCTTCCCTCCAGTTGGTTCAGCCACTGTACATTTATGCCAGAGGACACACAGGGCCAGAGCTGGAAAACACTGCCTGCTTTTGTTTCCACAGCCCAGCCTCCATCTTCCTGGGCTGGAATTGTGCTCTGTGGCCATGGCCTCAGCTGGCAGAAGCTATGCCAGGTCTGAGCATGCTGCAGCCAAGACATTTCAATAGGAGAATCACCTGCTGGCAGCATCCAGAGAGCTGGTCACAGCTCATAGGTTTTGTAACGAGCTGGGAGGGGGAGAAAATCCCCTGCACAATAGAGCAGAAGTGGTGTTTATTTCTCAACCCCTCCTGGCCAAGAGCTTGTTTCTGAGTAGTTTTTTGCTTGTCACACAGTGCTGGGTGGGCAGGTGGCTCTGCCTGGCAGGCTGCTGCCCATGGAGTGGCCTTGCCAGAGACCCTCAACTCTTCCCAAACATGATTTTCCCCTTGTCACAAAAAAAAAAAAAGAAGATCTGAGCAATGACCTCAAATGTGATGTCAGTGCTCAGGGCAGTGCTGGAGTCATCACCCATGGAGGTGTTCAAGCAGCCTGTGGAGCTGGTGCTTAGGGACATGGTTTAGTGCTGACCTTTCAGTGCTGGGTGGAAGGTTGGACTGGATGAGCTTGGAGGTCTCTCCCAACAAGCTGTTTTCTGCTATTCTATGGTGTACAGCTAACCACAGCATCCAGCTTTGCATTGTTGGGGTTTTTAAATTAATTTTTACCTTGTTATACCTTTTTGGTTGTGGTTAGGGTGGGTGTGGGGCACACTGATATCCAGTGATGTCCCAGCAGCACTGCTGACCACAGGCCACTGCAGCCTGTGAGCTTTCAGGGTCTGCACAGATGTACCCCTGGCTGCTTGCAACACTGGAAGGCTTCACATGGCTATTGATGACAGTGCACAGAAAGGAAACCCAACCTGCTTAAAGACCTAGAGACCAGGCTGGGTTTGAAACTTTGTGTGCAGTCTCCTCCAACACAGGACACTTTTTAATCTGAAACTGGAGAGAAATAATAAGGTTGTGATTCCAGGACACTATTTTTGCTGTTGCTGTCTGAAAAAAAAACCAAAATCAGGTGTTAAAGCCCAGCTATCAGCTCTGCCTTACCAGCTTTTTCCATCTAGTTGATAGAATCACAGAATGGTTTAGGTTGGAAGGGACCTTAGGGATCATCTATTCCAATCCCCTGCCATGTGCACAGATATCTTTCAACTAGATTCAGCTGCTCAATGCCTCATTAAACCTGGCCTTAAATACTCCCAGGAAGGAGGCATCCACAACCTCCATGGGCAGCCTGTTCCAGAATCTCACCACCCTCAGACTGAAAAACTTCTTCCTAAGCTCCAGTCTAACCCTGCTCTGCCTCAGCTTCAAACCATTCCCCCATGTCCTGTCTCTAGACACCCTCAGCAAAAGTCCCTCTGCAGCCTTCCTGCAGGATCCCTTCAGCTATTGGAAGGCAGCTCTAAGGTTCCTCTAGAATCTTCTCCAGGCTGAATGACCCCAGTTCCTTCAACTTATCCTCACAGCAAATGGTTTACAGATCCTGATCACCCTCATGGCCCTCTCCTGGACTCAGTCCAACAGTTACAGAACTGTTGATAAACAGAGATGATGAATGCAGAACAACTTCTGATGACCTTTGTGGCCCTCCACTGGACTCTCTCCAACAGGTCCACGTTCTTCTTATGATGTTGTTGTAACCATATTTTCCACCTGAGATGTTGTTTAGCAAAAAGAGCTCATCTGCAATTTCTCTGGAAGTAGTGACAAGAGTCTTTTAACCTGGAATGGCTCCCAAGCAGCAGGCTGCTCTAGAAACTTCACTCCCTACCCTTCTGCTTACCAGCCATTGCTTCTAAGAGGCTTTCATTCCTTATAACATCCCTTCCCTCCAGCTGCAGGTAGATTTGCATGGGCTGGAGCTTTTTAATAAGTGTCCTTCTTTATTCTTCCTTTGGGGGGTGTCTTGCACCCTGAGTTCCAGACCAGTCTCCCCAGGAATGCAGTGGAGCACTGCTGGGCCGTTCGGGTGGCAGGGATATGCCAGCGCCTGTGGAAAGCAGCTGCTGGTGAGCTTGCAGCAGTCACCTTCCTCTGGAGCCTCACACTGGCTTTTACTGGGGGCAAAGCAGGGCCAGGCCTGATCTCTTGGTTTCTGGCAGCCACAGAAGCAAGTGGAGGGACAAATAGCGTGGGCAGAGCCAGCAGCCCCTGGATTGCAACAGCCCAGGCAACTACCCACCTGCATAGATGGACACAGGAGANTAGTGACAGGACTGGGGGGAATGGAGCAAAGCTGGAGATGGGGAGATTCAGACTGGATGTGAGGAGGAAGCTCTTCAGCATGAGAGTGGTGAGAGCCTGGAAGGGGTTGCCCAGGGAGGTGTTTAAGGCCAGGCTGGATGAGGCTCTGGCCAGCCTGATCTAGGGTAGGGTGTCCCTGCCCATGGCAGCAGGCTTGGAACTGGATGATCCTTGTGGTTCCTTCCAACCCTGACCTGATTCTATGATCTCCAGGGATGGAGCCCCAACCACCTCCCTGGGTAATCTGTTCCAGTGTTCCACCACTCTCATGGTACAGAACTTGTTCCTAACATCCAATCTAAATCTGCTCCTCTCATTTCCAACCATTGCTCCTCATCCTATCACTACAGTCTTTCTCCATCCTTCTTGCAGATCCCCTTCAGACAATGATTAGGCCTCCCTAGAGCCTTCTCTTCTCCAGACTGGACACCCCCAGCTTCCTCAGTCTGTCCTCACAGCAGAGGAGCTCCACCCTGATCATTTTCATGGCCCTTCTCTGGACCTGCTGCATCAGCTCCATGGCCTTCCTGTATTGAGGGCTCCAGACCTGGGTGCAGTACTCCAGGTGAGGTCTCACCAGAGCAAAGTGGCAGAATTACCTCTTTCCCTCTGCTGGCCAAGCTTCTTTTGATGCATCCTGGGCTGCTATTGGCCTCTAACTGACATCAGAGATCTCAGAGCAAACACCAAATGCCATTTGTGCTGCCGCTGGCTCTGTCCCCAGTGATGCACAGTTTCTCTCCACAGGCAGCCCTGTGTTACAGCTCTCTAAAACACCACCCAGGCTTGCTGGTTAATCTGGGCTGTCTTTGACTTCCTCTGCACTCATTTCTGCACATTCTGCCTTCATTCTCATGCTGCCGTGGGGGCCTCTCACTGCTAAGTGCACTTCAGTGTGACTGCAGCCATGTGAGAGAGGACCCAGGCTCAGCAGGGCTGGAGCAGCCTCAGCCCCTACCCAAACCCTGCCAGATTCCAGCAGTGATTCACAGCAACCTCACCACTCCCAGCCCAGGCTCCAAGAGCATGGTGAGCCCAGGACCAGTCCTTTAGCACCAGTCAAGCTCAAAAATCAGTATGGGATGAGTTGGCAATTGCTGGTGAAGATAAACCCCACAGCCTTACTGCTCCAAACCACTCCTGCATCTGGCTTCTCTTCTGCAGTGCAGTGAGACACAGTGGGACACTTCTACCACCCAGTGTGAGTCTCCTGCTCTCAGCTGGGATAGAGTTAATTTTCTTCCCAGCAGCTGGTGCTAGCTGTGGTGTGGATTTGGTGTGTTGATAACACGCTGATGTTTGTAGTTGTTGCTAAGTAGTGCTTAGAGTAAGTCAAGGATTTGTCAGCCTCTCAGGCCCTGCCTGGGAGAAGGCTGGAGGGGCACTGTTAGAGAGAGTCCAGATGAGGCCATGAAGATGACCACAGGGCTGCAGAACCTCCCCTGTGGGAACAGGCTGAGAGAGTTAGGGCTGTTCAGCCTGGAGAAGAGAAGGCTCCAGCAAGACTTTAGAGCAGCCTTCCAGTGCCTGAAAGGGGCTATAGGAAAGCTGAGGACAGACTTTCTACAAGGCCTTGTAAAGGCTGAGAGAGAATGGATTGAAGCTTGAGCAGGGCAGACATAGGCTGGAGATGAAGAAGAAATTCTTTCCAGTGAGGACGCTGAGAGAGTGGCACAGGTTGTCCAGGGAAACTGTGGATGCCCCCTCACTGGAGGTGTTCAAGGCCAGGCTGGATGAGACCTTGAGGAACTTGTTTAGTAGAAGATGTCCTTGAGCAAGCTGGGCTAGTAGGAGGTGTCCCTGCCCATGGCAGGGGGCTTGGAACTGTATGATCTTGAAGGTCCCTTCCACCTCAAACCACTCTGTGAACCTGTGAAACAGGCTGACCTTTCCTTAGGTTATCCAGCCTAGTGGAAGGCATCATTATGCTTCAGGGGCTTAGATTCCTTTAAAAGCATATAATCCCATTAGATTTAAAGCCAAGTTTCACTGAGACTGTAGTTCAGAAGGTGAAGCTCCTCCATATAACACAGTAAGCTAAAAGACAGTCTGTGAAAATACAGTATTGCCACATTTCCCCCCAGATTAATTCCAGTTGCTGCCTTGATGTTACATGTAATGGACAGAGCTGAGTACGTGAGTGATTGATTCACAGCTCAAGTTCAGTCAATAACCTTAACCTCAGAGAAAGTTACATTGTGGAATTGGACTTCTCATCTTCACTGACAGAAGCTGAGGCTTTCCTGCTTAAATAAATAAAATGGCCTCCAGCTGAGAACCTGCTTAACTGAGGGAGCTGAGATGTTCACAGGTATCAAAGCTGTGAGATTTCCCAATTTAGCTTCAAAAAGAATACCAAATGTACACACCTTCCTCCTCCTTGTAGGAATTGCCTCATTTCTAGTTTGATTCCTGCAACATACAACCTGTGACATGCCACCTGCAGCACTGCATCCAGTGCTGGTGACACCAGCCTAAGAGGCACATGAAGCTGGTCCAGAGGAAGGTCACTAACCTAAATCAGAAGGCTGGAGAACCTTCCTGACAGGGACGGGCTGGGAAAGCTGGTGCTGTTCAGCCTGGAGAAGGAAAGGCTCCAGGGAGACCTTAGAGCAGCCTTCTAGTACCTGAAGGGACCTACAAAAAGGCAGGAAGGGACTTTTGACAAGGGCTTGTAGTGATAGGATGGCTCCCCTCTTCAAGAGGAGGGCAGGTTTAGACTGGAGAGCTGGAAGAAAATTCTTTCCAGTGAGGGTGGTGAGACACTGGCACAGGCTGCCCAGGGAAGTTGTGGATGCTCCCTCCCTGGAGGTGTTCAAGGCCAGGCTGGATGAGACCTTGAGCAACCTGTTAAGTAGAAGATGTCCTTACCCATGGCAGGGGGCTTGGAACCAAATGATCTTCCAAGTTCCTTCCAACCTAAACCTTTCTATGAGACCTTTATGCAGGAGGGAATGGTTTATTACTTCGCTTCAGGTTAAATGAAAGTAATGCTGTAATCTGTTACAGCAGATTCACTTCTGAACTTCTCAAACAGAACCCAAAGAATCTCAGACACGAGACACTGTGAAAAAGAAGTCCACTCAGAACATATCTATTAGGATGTGCATCTGCCTTCATAAAGTTTGAGGAGATTGCTGATAAGGAGAGAAACAGACTGGTGAGGACCTGAAGTATGCATCTTGCCCATATCTGTGCCCAACTGTTGATCTGTTGATCCCAACAGTGGGATCAACTACACTAGTGCCATCTCTGATGGGTGCTTGGCCAGCCAGTCCCAGGAGAATACCAGGCTGGAGCCTGAGCAGCCTTCCCAGGCAGTCCAGGCTAGTGCTTAACTACCAGAGGTATAAAAAGTTTTATTCTGATGCCTCTCTACCTCCATCTCACTTCTCCTGATCCCATCCCATCTCTTCATAGCTGTAGTCTTTAATATCCTGTTCTCCTACCTCTCCTCAGCCTTCTTTCCACCAAACTAATAAACTCCACTGCCTGCAGCAGGTCTTTGGGTGCTGTTTTCACATCCCACCTCTTTACTCCACAGTTGGTTCCCATCTTTTTGCAATTTTTTGTGCAAATTCTTGGTTGTAACTTTTTTTTTTTGCTAAAATTTTACCAGCACTGTGCAGAAAACTTGGAGAAGTTCAAAGGCATCCCAAACAAAAGGGCAATTTGTGCAAACCAACATGAAATTTACCTTTGTTTTTCAAAAGCATTTGATGGTTGCAACCAGTTGAGGATTTGTTTTTCCAAACCTTTTCTGCCCTACTGCTTCCCATCCACTCATTCCCTATTTGTATTTGCACAGCTGGGATCTTCCTGGGCAGTTCACATGCAAAGTCTCTCTTCCACCCCTCATTCAGTGTGGGAATTATGTAGGCTAATTTTCCCCACTCTGCACAGCTATTAATTCATAACTGTGCTCCAAAACTGAAGGTAGAACCACCTCCTCAGAAAGGAAAAGTTGGAAATACCTATTAATAAGTTGCCAACAATTAACCCTGTTCAATATAGTCATGTTTATAGAAGGGTAATTTAAAAGGATGCCCTGCCAAATACTTCAGACACTGACACTGTGAAGCTTGCCAGGAGAAAAACATAGATCTAGGTTACTGTGATGACTGGGGAAGGGCAGCACACAGGAAAACAGAGCAAAGAAATAAAGAAAAAAGTGAGAGGAGAAAAAAAATAATTCATTAGCTTCATTTCCATGACAATTTGCCTTGGCTGGAAGAGCTTTTCTGCTTTGCTACTTCTCCCTTTCTTTTTCCCCTTGTACCTTATTTGAGATACCAAGGCACTGACTGGATGAGCTTTGATGTCTCTTCCAAACAGATATGTTCTAAGATTTGACCTCAGAGTAACTAAGTACTGCTGTAAGAGAAACTTAAGCACTCCACAGCCCAAGAGCTTTACAGGAACTGCCTTAATGTTGAGGTTTTCCAAGGATGTCCCAGCAGCCATAGCATGTGTTAGGTCCTAAAATGTTGCTGCTCTTTCTGCTGAGCTTGAGGAAAATTCAGGGAAGAAGAGAAAGGAAAGCAGGTTCCAAAGTTGCTGGGGACCCAAACTAAGCATCCCCCTGTGCCTAAGAGCCAGAGAGGTGACATTTCCTTCATGCAGTCATTGGTTACAAGGTGCACTGAGCCCCTCCTCAGGCTGCAGTGCTGCTAACCTCTCTTTTCCTCTTGAAAGAGCACACAAGTGAGACAGCACAAAGGTGTGGTCCTTCAGCCACAGCTAAAAGATACACCTAGGAGAAGAGAAGCAGCAGAACCTGACATTGAGCACAGCCTCTCCAGCAGATGCAGATCCCAGCTCCTCATCTCTCCCCCCTGAACCATCCATGCGGTCTAAACCCAGCTCTGAGTGCCTGTCCCCAGGAGCAGAATCAGCTTTGGCATAGTACCAGCCCAGCTATGATTTCCAGGAGAAGCAAGGAAGAGCCAAACCCTTTCCCACAACCACCTCCATGAGTATCACCAATCACACTGTTGTAGGTTCCTGTGGTTTTTAACAGTGAGGCAGGTCTTTTTGCCAAATACTTTATAGTGTTTGACAGTACCTTTCTTCACTTGGAAGACTCTAGACTGCAGTGGAGAAGGGTTGCTTACAGCCAATTTCAAGCACAGATCAGTTTGCAGTCTTCACTTGTCTAATACTAATTTTGAGCATGCCAGAGAACCTACACCCTCTGAAGTTTTAGCCTCACAAATCTCTTGATTTCAGAGCTCTCCTTCCTTCAATGCAGACAATGGGTACAATTGGCAGTGAGAGATGCTGTGCTCTAGCTCCTACCTGAATTTAATCCATCATGATGCCCACCTGAATGACACACAACTGTTGATGTGAGTCCAGATGAGGACCACAAGGCTGGAGAAGCTCTGCTGTGAGGATAGGCTGAAGGAGATGGAGTTGTTCAGCCTGGAGAAGACTCCAGGGGGACCTTAGATCTTCCAAGATCCTCCAGGAAGGCTGCAGAGGGACTTCTTATAAGGGTGTCTAGAGACAGGACTAGGGGGGATGGTTGAGGCTGAGGGAGAGCAGGGTTAGGCTGGAGCTGAGGAAGAAGTTCTTCAGTGGGAGGGTGGTGAAACTTTGGAAATAGTTGCCTCCCAACACCTGAAGGGCTCCTACAGGAAAACTGGAGAGGCATTTTTCCTAAGGATGTCTAGAGACAGGACAAGTGGAAATGGTTTGAAGCTGAAGGAGAGCAGGGAAGAAGTGGAGCTTAGGAAGAAGTTCTTCAGCGTGAGGGTGGTGAGACTGGAATAGGCTGCCCAGGGAGGCTGTAGCTGCTTCTTCCCTGGAGATGTTCAAGGCCAGGTTTAATGATACCTTGAGCAGCTGAATCTAGTTGAAAGGTGTCACTGCCCATGGTGGGGAGATTGGAGTAGATGATCCCTTCCAACCTGAGCCATTTTATAAAGTCCAGTCCTAGAGCAGTCAGGGAAAGCACAGACTGCTGAAAGACATCAGTTGTTTGAAGCAGGAGCATGTATAGAATCTGATTTCTTTAAGAGTGATAGCCAGTGAGTGAATGTTAGGGTCAGAATATACTCAGTCTCTCAAACTCTTGTCCTTGCCTGTCCCTCCCTCAAAGCAGACAAGGTCCTGGGTCTCACAACAGATCCCAACTCCTTCTCTGTGATATGAGCTTGCTGAACCCCAAGCAGGGTGGGTAGAACAGAGTGTGGAAAAACAAAACTGGTATCAGAGGAGAGATGTTAACTGCAGTTCTCAGTGCCTAACCAGAGTGACCAAAGTTTGTCATGTGAGCCATTTAGGGTTTAAATACCCACATCCATAGTGAGAACAGACAAGAGAAGCAGAGA
Source organism: Ramphastos sulfuratus (assembly GCA_013399055.1). Classification (NCBI taxonomy): domain Eukaryota; kingdom Metazoa; phylum Chordata; class Aves; order Piciformes; family Ramphastidae; genus Ramphastos; species Ramphastos sulfuratus. The sequence continues at coordinate 5,545 of WBNM01001005.1, read as the reverse complement.
CCACACATTTAATATCCCACACTTGTGTTTTCACAAAGCCACAGCATTTGTTTTTCCCCTCAGAAAATCCATTTTACACTCCTAATTATTTCTGCATTCTATACATGTGCCTGTATATGAAATTTACAGAGGCTTCTTTACACAGATTAGACAAATATGTACAAGAGGAGAAAACAAATTCTTAATGAAAATATCAAATTAGAGGTCTTAAGACTTTCCCCGAAGGAAAAGCTGTAAGCTGGGCAAAGTTGGGTAAAATAATACTTTTTTTCCCTCCCCTATTTCAAAGACTACAGTAAATCAGAATTTGTAGGTTCAGACTAAACTATGAGTGAAGAGCAACTTTATCCAGAAGAAACTTTCCAGGACTTGTGATTTCAGCACCTCTGCTCCCACTGAGGGGCTTTAATGGGCTGAAAATGGTGCATTAAAAGATAAAGTTAGCAGCCTATCTGCTGACTTCCAGAGTCCTGATGGCTTTTCATGAGCACACTTGGCTTGAGCAGTGGTGAAAGTGGGAACACAGTGAAAATCTCCATCTAGGCTTGCTGTGCTTGTTCAAAGCATCAGAAATGGGGTGGAGGAATCTGCACAGAAGAGTTGTGCAGTGAACAGCAGGAGAAAATCAAATCTTAATTCCTTCATTTCCAAAACACAACCTTTTTTTTTTTTTTTTTTTTTTTACTGAAGGGTCAAGTGCTTCACTTTTCACCTTACAGAATATTTCAATGGCAGTGTTTCACTAAGAGTATGCCAGAATTTAGTCACTGCTCCACCAGCTTGCAGCCTTCAAGGTGAAGCTTCACAGTCAGCTCCAACACAGCAGTGCCTCCCGGCCACCCCCTCCAGTACCTCTCCTGCTCACTTCTGTCTTCCCATCCCTGAGCTGACAGCTAAGCTGTAAACTGGATTGGGTGAAAACAGACTGAATGCCAAACCCCACAGCTTCATCCAGTTTGACCAACTGTCCCCCAGCCTAAGTCACTGCATGACAGTGCTCACCAGAGACAGGCAGGGTGGGTGGGACCTAACGTAGCAGAGTTTAAGCCAGGATGCAACTAAGCACCTAAATATGGCCTCAGGCTGTTATAGGGATGAGAAGGGTTTAGCTTTGTGAAGCCAGGCAGAAGTCAGCCACTTGGCCACCTAGCTGAAATGATCACTTTTATTATTACACATGTTGTACTTCATTTAGCAGCACTCAGAGCAGAGGACAGCAAGGTGATGCTGCAGCTAAAGATTTTTGCCTAGATGTGGGTGGCACCTTGGACTCAGCTGCCTTTGAAGGAGGATGAAAAAAAAAGGAGTTTGTTCTTTTTCCAAAGTGGAAGTTGAGGAAAGGAACAGTGTCAAGAAAAGGGCAGGAAAGAAATCCTGTGATTTCTTGGTGTATTTTGAGCAGACTGGAGATTACAGAAACCTTTTTCATAAACATTTCTGTATCTTCCCTTAGGAGTACTGCACATGCCAGAGCTCTGGGTGCAGCCATCAATGCACAGCTTTGCAGGTCAGCTTGCATGGTGCCACACAAATCCTGAGTGACTTCATGTTTTGACTGCTCCTACATAGAAGATAAACAAAGCTTGGAAGTCTGAAGCAGCCTGAGTAGGAAGCTCACAAGAGCAAGAGAGAAGCTGCCAGTTATGAAGGACTTCCTTCAGAGGAAGTTCTTTCCAGTGAGGGTGGTGAGACACTGGCACAGGTTGCCCAGGGAGGTTGTGGAGCAGAGAATCACCCAATGTGATCTTTGATCACATTGGGCGATTCTCTGCTCCACAACCTCCATTCTCTGCTCCACAACCTCCCTGGAGATGTTCAAGGCCAGGTTGGAGGAGGCCTTGAGTGACCTGTACTAGTGGGAGGTGTCCCTGCCTATGGCAGGGGGTTGGAACTAGATGATCTTTGAGGTCCCTTCCAACCTTACCATTCTATGATTCTATGAATACCTGAGAGACCTGGGGTTTGAGAAGAGAAGGCTGAGGGGAGATCTCATTGGCATCTATAAATAGCTGGAGGGTGGCTGTCAGGGTGGGGGTGATGGTGCCCAGTGTCAGAACAATGAACATAGGAGGCTCCACCTCAACGTGAGGAGAAGCTTCTTTACCTTGAGGTAGACAGAGGCTTGGAGGAGACTGTCCAGGGAGGTTGTGGAGTCTCTTTCTCTGGAGACATTCAGAACCCTCCTAGATGTGTTCCTGTGTGAGCTGTCCTAGACAATCCTGCTCTGGCAGGAGGGTAGATTAGAAGATCCNGAGGAGAGATCTCATTGGCATCTATAAATAGCTGGAGGGTGGCTGTCAGGGTGGGGGTGATGGTGCCCAGTGTCAGAACAATGAACATAGGAGGCTCCACCTCAACGTGAGGAGAAGCTTCTTTACCTTGAGGTAGACAGAGGCTTGGAGGAGACTGTCCAGGGAGGTTGTGGAGTCTCTTTCTCTGGAGACATTCAGAACCCTCCTAGATGTGTTCCTGTGTGAGCTGTCCTAGACAATCCTGCTCTGGCAGGAGGGTAGATTAGAAGATCCCTAGAGATCCCTTCCAAGCCCTACCATTCTGTGACACAGTCTACTTCATTGCTGCAATTTTACATCAGCACAAGGTTTAGATGTCAGATTCTGTAGTTATTGAAGGAAGCAGTGTTGGCTAGACAGAGCAAATCATCTCAGTGAATTGCTGGGAGAGTAACATCACCTATTCACTGTGCTCCTCAGAGAGCAGATGACTCTGAGGAACTTTCTGGAGGTTCCCAATACCGATATGAAAGCTTGAAGCAGCATGCTCTTGAAGCCCTGGAAAGTACACCATGTAGCAGCCTAGAACAAGACTGGAATAGTCCAAACCCTTCAAGTGATGGCTTTAGTAGCCAAGATCTTGTATAATGCAGTGGCATTCTGGACATGGCAAAGAGCAGCCACGTTCCCAGGGCAACAAATGACAAGTTGTGTTGAGCATGGTGGTTACCTGCAGCAAACACTACAACATCCCCAAACCCATCTCCTGGGGCTCATTGTCCTTACCTTCTCTAAGGAAGTCTAACTGCTGGGGCCTTTAAATGCAAATCCATTCTTTGGACACTGTCCTGGCCGGATGATTTGTGTGTACAATTCCATCCTCTGCTGCATACTACAAACAAGTTAAGACAGAAGCAATCAGAAGCCAAACTAGTGCAGAAGGCAGCCAGCAGCTGACTGTGCAGCCTTAACCTTTTTAAAAGCCCTGTGCAGATATCAAAGTTCAAGCCATGTAATTAGACAGTTGTAATGCTCCCATCACTACATCATCAAGAGCAATTTAGCAAGAGAAGCTGTGCTGGGGTCATCAGCTGCCCTGAACAGTGCCACAGATGGACATTCACAGCATCTTGAGGAATCACAGAGCAGCAGGGGTTGCATGGCTGTTTGAGGTAGATTCCTGCCTCAGACATAAAAAATTCAGCACAGAGAAACATAGAAGTGGAAGCTCCAAGTGGAGAGGTGAACACTCTAGGAACAGGCCATAGAATGGCAACAATGGATAAGTTACTATCATTTCATTGGAGCATCAGGAGCTTTATGTCTGGAAGCACAGCTTGGACCTTCCCCTTGTGGCTTCTGCTGCTTCACCTGTGCCTGCTGCTACCTTCCTCTGCTGCTGCTTTGGCTGCTTTGCCCTTGCTTGACCCCTTCCCCATCTGCCTTCAGGTTATTCTATTCCTGTAGTAGTTATATTCTCTCTATACTGCTGTATTAAGTTTAAACCATAAGAAATACAGTTTGTTTGTTTTTTCCTGACTTCACAAAAAAAAAAAAAAAAATCCATGTTGTGGTGAGTTTATTCTACCAGGTGAGGGATCCACCCTGACCTGGTACAGGTTGGAAGGGACCTGTAGAGATTGAGTTCAACTCTCCTGCCAGAGTGGGATCACTTCAGGCAGGTCACTCAGGAACACATCCAGGTGGGATGTGAAAGTCTCCAGAAGAGACTCCACCACCTCTCTGGGCAGCCCATTCCAGAGCTCCAGCATCCTCACCAAAGTGTCTCCTAATGTTGAGGTGGAAGCTCCTGTGTTCCAGCTTGTAGCTGTTGCTCCTTGTCCTATCACTGAGCACCACCAAAAAGAGACCAACACCTTCATCCTGACACCCACCCCTCAAACGTTTATAAACATTGATAAAGTCTCCTCTCAGTCTTCTCTTCTGCAGACTAAAACAGCCCCAAGTCTCTCAGTCTTCTGTTGTAGGAGAGGAATCACCCTCCAAACATCCCTGTAGCTCTCCATTGGACTCTTTCCAGCAGGTCCCTATCTCTCTTCAACTGGGGAGCCTAGAACTGGACACAGTGTTCCAGGTGTGGTCCCAGTAGGACAGAGTAGAGGGGCAGGAGAACCTCCCTAGCTCTGCTGGCCACAATTTTCCTGCTGCACCCCAGAATGCCCTTGGCCCTCTTGGCCACAAGGGCACATTGCTGGCCCATAGAGAACTTGATGTCCTCCAGGAATCCAAGGTGTTTCTCCATAGGGCTGCTTCCCAGCAGGAAGACCTCCAGTCCCTACTGGAGCCTGCTGTTGCTCCTCTCCAGATGCAGGACTACATCCATCCTAGGAAGGCTGCGTCTGGACTCTGGCAGTCACAACTGACTGTCTCAAGAGAAGGTGTCTAGAGAGCAAGCACCCCTCCTGTGCAGCCAGAGCCACAGATGCTCTGTAAGGCTCTACAGCAAAGCTTAACAAGTTCACTATGAGCTGGATACAGGTACCCATTGTACCCTAAAGCTGTAACACTGAGGCATGCCCCTGGCATCTCCTACTTGTTACAGAATTTTAAGGTGAAGGTAAAACACCAAACCCCAAGCCATCCCCTGCCAAAGGCCACACTCCTTGCTCAAGGCCACTTTGAGCTTTCCACTTGATCTCCTGAGCATGGTCCCAAGCACACACCATTTCCATCAGCATTTTCAAGCCGTTCCATAGGCCTAGGACAGCCTCCTCCAGCCACACCTGAAATGCATTTCCCAGACTTCTCCACACTCATGGCTGTCAAAACACCCTGGGAAAGCTGCTGCTAGAGACTGTTAGTCTTCCCTTTGCTTGCTTACATCTGTTTTAAGTCCTAAGCTGAAGTGATATTCACGAAGACTAAAGCCTAGCCCAAAGGCCACTGTCCCAAGATGCCTGGAGTCCTCCCTCTCCCGAAGTGCTGCAGTGCTGACACCCCTCTAGGGATGAGGTTGGTGATTTCACCTCTGCCTTGGGCTATCTGCTTCAGGGCATGAAAACCCTTCTGAAGAAATAATTGTTCCTCGTGTCCAACCTAAACCTTCCCTAGGACAACTTGAGGCCATTTCCAATTGTTGCTTGGGAAGAGAGACCAACACCCAAGCTCCTTTGAGCAAGCTGCAGAGAGCAATGAGGTCTCCTCTCAGCCTCCTTTTCTCCAGGCTGAACAAGCCCATGTCCCTCAGCTGCTCCTCACAAGGCATCCCCCAACCCAGTACCCCTCATCACTCCAGCATCTCCCTAAAATATTACATAAACAACTTCAGGATGAAGCAGGTCCAGAAGAGGACC
>WBNM01001004.1:0-27017 GCA_013399055.1 Ramphastos sulfuratus | reverse complement strand
TTTTTTTTTTTTTCTTCTCAGTGCACGAGGAAAAGACAGTTAATGTGAACAGCAAGTGGAAACACAGTGACCAGAATAGTAATTTAGCAGACACAAGGCAAGTTGTGAGCTAGCAATTAAGCTCATCTTACTAGTATACATCTCTCATAACATGGGAAAATGAAGCCCTTTTTCTTTGCTTTCCCTCTACTTTTGTCTACTCATTTGTCTTACACTTTGTTCCCTTAGATCTTTTTCTTTTGTGATCACATATATGCTTCCAATACTCCCTAGTCCACATTCTTACCATTACCAACCATAAAGATATCTGTGCAACAAACTGACAAATCATTCTGCTCAGTGATCACTGCTCCTGCCCTGTTAGCTGGGGTAATAAATCACTTTAGCAGATGAATTTGTCATCCAGGACTGTTACAGTATACGAGCAGCAGAGACAACAAGCCTCCAGGCAAAGGAACAGTAGCAAAACCTAAATTAAAATCTACAACAGAAAATGCCAACAATCAGGAACATATTGGAAAGAAACAATTTAAAGATTGCATGCAGAATCATTGAACTGTTGAGGCTGGAAGAGACTTTTGAGATCAAGTCCAGCTGCTGGCCACAATCCCACCACTACTGCTAAGCCACTACCACTAAACCATGTCTCTGCATCACATCCACACACCTTTGAAATCTGCTCAACGGATGGTGACTCTGCCGCCTCCCTGGACAACCTGTTCCAATGCCTCATAATTCCTTCTGTGAGGAGGATTTTTGTAGTATCTTCCCTGAATCTGCCATGGTGTAACTTCAGGTAGTTTCTTCTTGCCCTGAAGCTTTGTTGCATGGCAGAAGAGACCAACCCCCAACTCATTTCAACCTCCTTTCAAGGAGTTGTAGAGGGTGATCAGGTATGCCCTCAGCCTCCTATTCTCCAGGCTAAACAACCTCAGTTCCCTCAGCCATTCCTTGTAAGACTTATGTTCAAGGACCTTCATCATTTTTGTTGCTCTTCTTCACCATCTTAGTTGCTCTTCTAATCAGTACAGTCCCTAAATTTGCTATGGTTGCGATTCAACTAATCCATGTATTTTGACTCACTCTAACCATTCATAGTTGGAACAAGCTGAAACCAAAGTCAAGTTGGGAGAGTAAACATGCTTGCTCCCTCTTTCTACCATTTGGTGGGATGAAATCAATACTGTTTTCTGCCTCCATGAGTTTAGCCATTGTGAAATGTTTGGATGCCAGGAAAAATTTCTTCACAGAAAGAGTTGTCAGGCATTGAAACAGGCTGCTCAGGGAGGTGGTGAAGTCACCATCCTGGAGGTATTTCAAACATGTGTGGATGTGGTCCTGAGGGACATGGTTGTTGAGGAAGGCTAATAGACCTAGAACATGTCTTGGCTTGCCCCACACTTCTGCTGATGGGGGAAGAAAGGGCGGAAGGAAAGCAAAGGCTTGGGCCATTATGTCCACTATGTCCCTTCCGAAAGTGATGAACAGGTGTTTATGCACTTGTGAGCATCTCGCTCAAATGAGGGTAAGCAAGTCCTGGTTTCACCTAATATGCTCAGTTTGGCAAAGTGACATACTGTTTGGTGAATCTCTGTGGCCAAAGGAGCCATTATGCTTTGGTAAATAATATAAATGGAGCTAAGTTGCAGTCAGTCAGTGCTCTGCTCTGTCCTGCCTCACTGGTGCTGCTTGGACAATGTGCTCTGCTTCACTTCTCTCAGCTTGGACAATGTGTTCTGCTCTGCTTTGTGCTTCAGACCAGCTCAGCCTTGATGTTTTGGACTTGAACTACCTGAAAACTTAAGTGCTTCAAGTTTTTCAGGAGGGACATTGCCTAGGCAGACCTTGACGCAGACCTTGAGGAGCATCTTGGAGAAGGGTGAAGCAAAAGTGTGCAGTTCCTGCTTTTGGACCAATGCACCCCAACATCCTGATGGAAGGACCTGCCTCTGCTGCAAATCACCACCATTCATGAGAACATGCTGAGCAGTTCCAACACTGTCGCAAAGGAGCCAGGGACTATCTCTAAATCCTACTCCACTGCTGTGAGTAGAACAGATGTTCCCTAGGGCCTAGGGCTTCAGGCTGCCTATGTATAAGTGGGGCAAAGCCATTTCATGGCTAAACCTTTCCAATTTTCTGATTCTCCTAATTTACTAAATTGCCCATATGCATCCTCGTGAAGATTTTCCCGACTGAATTAGAACCCAAGTTTAGCTGGTTTGTATATAGTTTGTGGGTGGGGCTTTTCAGAAGTAAAATAACTACATATTTTATAATTCCTGTCTTGTTAACTGCCCCAACTAATTCCATAGTTTAGTGGTAGTGGCTTAGCAGTAGTGCAGGGCTTGTGAGTACTAGGATTGCAGCAGGACTTGACGATCTCAAAGGTCTGTTCCAGCCTCAATTGTTCTGTGATTTTTTTTTTCTAAATAGTGCTCAGCATCAGTCTTTTTTGGTTCACATGTGTCAAGTGAAGACAAAATGCTCCGAACCATAACAAAACCCTGGCTAGCATATTCAGTGATGGTTTGGCTTCACTTCAACCTTATTACAACTAGGCAGTCCTCCAGATGTTGTGACCTAACTGGAACACCATACTGTGCTACATGCTGTGTGCCTCACGTGATGAACTGGCATGAGCATTTGCTTTTAAAGATGACATTTCTCAGGTACCTGACTTCCAGAAGAGGTCTATAGCTAACCTTTTCCACTGCTTAGTTCTTTGAAGCAGAGCAACAGCAAGTAACTCCAAATGAAAGAAGGCATAAAAAGCATAAAATGTTGTACAATAAAGGTTTCTCTAAACCCAAATCCACAAAGGAAAAAAGCACAGTGAATTTGCTACAGTTACTCGAAACTCAATGGCCAAGCCAGGAAAAAGAGCAAACATTTTGTCTAAAAGGAGGAAGCCATGAAAACAGGGAGCTATAAATTGCTAAATCTCATTAGAAGAGGCAGATTTACCACATTTCCTCTCAGGTCAGTACCTAAGCTGTTAGGAAAAAAAGTAATAGAAAGGTCTAAGATAAGAAACAGAGCCAAAGTATTTCTGTCTGTTAGAAGAAGACTGAGCCATCACTGGAAAAGCCACAGTCAGGACTCAGCACATACAAGAAAGCCCTCACGGAAATGGCTTTAAGTTGGAAGAGGGTAGGTTGAGACTGAATGTTAGGAAGAAATTCTTTACAATGAGTGTGGTGAGACACTGAAACAGTGAGGTTGAAGAATTCCTCCCTGAAGGTGTTCAAGACCAGGTAGGAGAGGGCCTTAAGAGACCTGTTTTAGTGGGAGATGTCTCTACCCATGGCAGGAGAGGTTGGAACTAGATGATCTTTGAGGTCTCTTCCAATCCAAATCATTCTGTGATTTTATGAAAGAAGAAAAAACAAACAGCCTTTCTCTGCATATACAGTGTGGCAATGAGTCTATAGCATGCATTGCTATAGACTGATGATTATGCCTGATGATTCATGTCAGACTTCAGTTGCTGTTAGAAGCCTCAGCTGTAAAACCATTCCATAAGCATTGCAATGAAGAAAAGACGTCACAAACACATTTTTCAGTATGCAAATATCTATATAAAGCCACTTGTCTACAGCCTACAATGCTAAGGCAAAAGTAAAAGTGACATGGCAAAAACACACAAAGGGAATATGGAAGGAGGGCAGGGAAGTGTGCAAAAAAACATAGGAAACTCAAGTACTGCAGTCTATAAATGGATGTTAACCTCAGACACACCACTACAAAACAACCCAAAAGTTTTATTACCCAGAGTTAGCATCTGTTGACCTCTCATCGCCTGTTCAATCCATATGGAGGTAAGCAAAACACAACTGAATCAGCTTACACCAGTCAGTTAAAGTAAGGTGGAATCACAGAATCACAGAATGGTAGGGCTCAGAAGGGACCTCTGGAGATCATAAAGACCAATCCCCCTGTCAAAGTAGGATCACCTAGGGCAGGACATCCAGGACCATCTTCAGATGGGTTTGGAAAGTCTCCAGAGAAGGAGACTCCACAACCTCTCTGGGCAGTTCCAGGGCTCTGGCACCGTTACAGAAAACTTTTTCCTCATATTGAGGTGGAACTTACTGTGTTTCAATTTCTATTCATTGCCTCTTGTCCTATCACAGGGCACGTATGTTTGGGGTCTTCAATCTGCTACACATAGGGTTCATTACCACAGCTCAGGGATCACCCAATAGAAGCAAAGAACAGGGTAAAACACCTCTATTCTGCTCCTGAAACCAACAGCAGACTTCAGCTAAGCACAGAGCAACCAAGTCTTCAAGACTTAAAGCATGCTGCTTGAGCTCCAGCATATCCCTGTGGGAGTTCTCTGACTTTTGGCAAACGTGCATAAAATACACCTCAGTGCACTTATGCTTGTCATGGTCAACTAGCCCACTGTAACTTACTGCAACCCAGAAACTCAATCATGGCTCTCAGTCCAAAACATCAGCCTGATGCCTACACTGCAGCCTACACTGCTTTGTGGGAATTTCATATGTGCATATCCAAACAAGTTTTCGTCTGCTCATTGGGTGATACCAGCATATACCACAAGAAGTTAGGAAAAAGTACATTTTGCAGCTAGATCAAGACCAGTCTTAGAATTATAGAATGCCTTGAACTGGAAAGGAACTTCATTTAGTTTTAGCCTCCCACTCCAACTCCACCTCCCACTAGACCAGGTTGCTCAAAGCTTTATCCACCCTGGTCTTCAATACTCTCAGCGGTAAGATATCCATAACTTCTCTGGGCAGCCCATTCCAGTGTCTCACCACACTCATGGTAAAGAATTTCTTCCTCAGATCTAATCTAAATCTCCCCTGCTCTAGTTTCAAACCATTCTTCCTTGTACTATCACCACATGCCTTTACCACAAGTCTCTCTCCAGCTTTCTTGTAGCTCCCTTCAGGCCATGAGCCTACTCTTCTCCAGGCTGAAGGAATCCAACTCCCTCACACTGCCCTGGCAGAAGAGGTGCTCCAGCCATCTGATCGTCCTTGTGGCCCTCCTATGGACTCTTTCCAAAAGGGTCTTTTAGCTCTACAGCTTACAGTATTTGACCTTCCTATTTCCGACCCACCGTGTACACTGCAATCACAGAAATGAGGAAGGATAAAGCCTCATCTTCTGCAATACATCTTTGTCCTGTTCTATTTAAATGCTTTGAGACCCACAAAAATTGAAAGTGTCTTGGCTTTATTGCTCAAGATCACTGCTCTGACAATAAAATTCTAGCTTTCCCATCATCAAAGCAGTAAAGTACATTATACCTGAGGAATTGAGATGAGAAAGACAGCTGTAAAAGAAATACACAGACAGGTCTCACTGTACTTGATCTGCTGAGAGGAAAAAAAAAAACAAAACAAACCAAAACAAAATGGTCTCCACTTTCTCCCTCTCACCAAGATGGATTGGAATGTTTTCTACACACCATCCACCATATTCAGCAACTGAAGGGTGCAAAAATTTTAAAGAAAATCACCAAAATTGCTACAGGTCTATATAAAAGAGCAGCAGAAGAGTTTCCTAAAATGATTTGCCACTAATGATAGCTTGGAGGTGATAAAACAGTAAGTCAGTGACAGATCACATCAAGCCAGCAATGTGCACAGGTGGTCAAGAAAGCCAACAGCATCTTGCCCTGGACCAAGCATAGTGTGTCCAGTAGGAGTAGGGAAGGGATCATGACCCTGTACTCAGGACTGGTAAGGCCACACCTCAAATCCTGGTATCAGTTTTGGGCCACTCACTACAAGAAAGACATTGAGATGCTGGAATGGGTCCAGAGAAGGGCAACAAAGCTGGTGAAGGGTCTGGAGAACAGGTCTTATGAGTAGTAGCTGAGGGACCTGAGATTGTTTAGTTTGGAGAAAAGGGAGAGAGACCTCATTCCTCTCTACAACTACCTGAAAGGAGGTTGGAGTGAGGTGGGAGTTGGTCTCTTCTCCCTAGTATCAGGTGATAGAATGAGAGGAAATGGCCTGAAATTGTGCCAGGGGAGGTTTAGGCTGGATAATGGGAAAACTTTCTTTGCTACAGGAGTGGTCAGGCATTGGAACTGGTTGCTCAGGGAGGCAGTGGTGTCACCACCCCTGAAGGTGTTTAAGAAATACATGGATATGGCACTTTGGGACATGGTTTAATGGCTACAGTGATGTTAGGTTGACAATCTTAGAGGACTTCTCAAACTGAAACAATTCTATGGTAATATTTCCTCTACCTGGGCAACTGGCACAGTTCCACCAATTATGACAGTGACAAAATAAATAACCTTATGTCACTTGTACAAATACTCCCTATACTTAGAATTGGCTTTGGTTTTGTTTTTTTTTTTAAATTCTACTTGCAGAAATGATAAAAATGTGTGCAAGGTACTTCTGTGTTCTTTCTAGTACCCATCTAAAAACCAGCATGCAATATTTTCCATGATTTTGACAGATACCAAACCACATCACTCCATGATCATGTGATGTTCAGATCTGAGTCCCACTTTGGAATTCATGAGAGTAGGCAGCTGTGAGCCTCCCTATCTTCCAGGAACCGTATACACATAAAAGATAATCACAGCTTTCATTTATATTTTTTAGAGTTTCTATCCAATTTTCTGTCAGAGATAACCTTGAAAATGTAAAGGAAACAAAAATGATAGACAGAATGCTGGGTTTGAAAGGATTGAGACCTACGTTCAGCATCAACAGAAGGCTGGAAGTGAGAAACCTAAAAAATACACACACTCTTTCCAAACAACTTGATTGAAGTTTAGGTATATCAAAATACTTTGCACAAAAATCCCAAGCCTCCCTGTTCAGATGACTTAAGAAAGTAAAGCAGGGACTTCCTTAGAGGGCTAAATGGAAACAACTCCCTGAAAGGAGGACAGAGTGAGGGGTCAAGGAGAACCCTAGTGTCAGGTGATAGTGATAGAAGAAGATGAAATGGCCTGAAATTGTGCCAAGGGAGTTTAGCTTGAACGTTAGGGAAAAAGTCTTTCCTGTGAGAGTGGTCAGGCATTGGAACAGGATGGCCAGGGAGGTGGTGGAGTCACTGTACTGGGAGGTGTTCCAGAAAGGTGTGGACATGGCACTTTGTGATATGGTTTAATGACCACGGTGGTGTTAGGTTGATGGTTGGAACTGATGATCTTAGAAGTCTTTTCCAATTGAAACAATTCTGTGATTCTATGATTCTATGAACAACTGTGCCTATGACTAGACAGAAATGAAGGAGTCTTAAGGCAATGAGAAGAATTTTAACCAGAGAGGAACAGGCACTCTTGCAGGCCCCTCTCAATCTCAGTGACTACACTATTTTACATGATTTATTCTCCTCCTCCTTGAAGAACTGCTCTATTTTCTTGACATCATCCAGCCTGAGAAATATTTCCCTTTTGTCTTCATATTTATGCATCATAATGAAAATTGGAGAGAGTGGCAGAGAGGTATCTTCAAATACATAAAGTGCTGTTATAAAAAGAACAGGAATCAATTATTCCCCTTAATTAATAAGGGCAGTAGAGGAAGTAATGAACTTAAGCAGCATCAGGGGAAATTTAGGTCAAATACAGTTACTATATGAAGTTTCACACGGTAAGAAGAAAAGTTAGGCAAATGAACCAACCATCAAGGGAAGTTAAAGAGCCTTCGTCAGCGGTACATGACCAAGGTTAGAAATCTCCCTGGAGGATAACTGAGGAAAAATGAAGCCATTCCTATTCTCTCAGTGGGAGAATGGACAAGAGGTTAAACTCAAAGGCTCTTTGAACATTTACAATTCTCCTTTCCTTTTTTGTATTTCTTTTCTCCTTAGCAGCATCTTCCTCTATTTCTTCATGCTGTGTGAAGAGTTCTGCATTGGATAGCCAACATTCTTTCAAAGCTTGACGGGAATATTATATTTATTATATATATATATTTTTATATTTGGGTTATTGTATTATTATTCATTATTAAAAGTCTTTCTTTTCCAAGTCCCATGTGTTGTGGTAGGCCTAAACAGGCCAAATTAGGCTTGTACATGTCTTGGCTTGCCCAGGCATGTTTTTCTGCTCTCCCTCCTTCTGTTTTGGGGAGAGTAACTGCAGGAAAAGGGACAAAGAACCTGGCGCCACTGAGTCTGGGGTCTGGGGTCAGCCCAGCAACTGCGGTAAACAGGGTGCACACGGTTGCCTTATGCAAGGCCCATGATCTGCCCAAAAAAAGGTAAAGCAAGCCTATGGCTTCACCCAGTATGGCCAAATCTTGGCTAACTGCCATTTGATTGGCTATCTCGTGNGGGGTGGTGCGAGTTCTGAATATTTAATATTAATAAACTATATATTAATATTTTTAAAATATCGTCTCGCAGTAATTAATTACCCCTTCCGTAGCACCATGTCTTCTGTCATGTCAGGACTTCCAATAAAGGCAAAGGCATACAAGAATCTGCAGGAGCTGCTGTTTATCAAGGCACAATTCTGGTTATAAGAGACAAACACAGGAAGTCAAGCAACACTGGCATAGCTCTTTGTAAAGCCCATCTCTCTTTTTTTTGTTGTTGTTGTTTTGTTTGGTTTGGGTTTTTTTGTTTGTTTTTTTTTTTCATTTGTATGATATGCAGGTAATGAAAATATAAAATAATTATAAAACCAAAAACCACAAAAGAGATAAGAAATAAAAAATATAAAAGATACCAAAGACAGAAAAGTTTTTCTTCCCAAATCGAATTGGTTTGTTTTCATCTGAAAGCCCAAACCTGCTTTCCTTACTATTGTTACTTTTCCTTTCCTTAAGAAGATCATAGTAAACCACAGTGAATCTGATGAAGGAATGGCCATACTTTATTATCTTAGTTCTTATTATGATTTCTAAGGAGTTATTTCTGTTGTTGCTTCCTACTGTTCTGAGTTCAGCTAGAACAGGGTTAATTTTCACAAGGAGCTCGTAGAGACCACAACCAGGATCACAGAATTATAGAATCACAGAATGGTAGTGGCTGGAAGGGATCTCTGGAGATCAAGGCCAAGTTCCCTGCCAAAGTAGGATCATCTAGGGCAGGCCACACAGGAACACATTCAAGTGTCTCTTGAAAGTCTCCAGAGAAGCAGACTCCACAACCTCTCTGGGCAGGCTTTTCATCAACTATCAGGCAATGCACTATCAAGTAAACATCACAAGGACTACACCTGAAGAAAGGTTATGCTGCTAAACTTCACTTTCCCCTGTGGATAAACATTGTAAGACGTGTTATGATCTTGGATAACAAGCAGTTATTTTCTTCTCCTGTTCTGGTCCTGTAAGAATACACATCCAAGCCTCCAGGGCAAAGGAGCTAAAATCACAGAAACCGTCTCATTAAGTCCAGGAAAACAACAGGAATTAGATTGCCAGATCACTGAAATGTACTTTAAAGTCCAAGTGCAAATTTGTAAGCATTTTTAATATCCTGTAGTGTAACAATCAGTTACTTTACTCCAGTAAGGTTTACCTTTCTTCTGAGATGACCTGAGATAAACTTAGTGGAATAAGGCCTGTGCTCAAACTTCCAACATTTTGGTTCAGCTTCATTTCCCTTAAGACTGCTTCCCAGTTTTTCTTCCAGAAATTGTCAGTATTCATTATAACTTTCTAAGAAACACAATACGGCTGTTCATTTAAGCTAATTCCTACCAAAGTTCTCCCCAAAACACATCCTTTTAACTGCAATATTGATAGGAGCTGTGTGATGGGTTAGAAACTCCTCCCACACATATTGAAATTTACCAGACTAGCTTGGGTGGCTTGGAAGTAAGAGGAAGCTATATTTACAACAAAGCAAAATTTACAAGCATATATACACAATATATTTACAAGATTTACAATTATGTACAAATTAGAAATAATACAGAAATCCAAACTCCCTCCCAGAATAAGGAAACTGCCCAGAAGGGGCTCAAAGCTACCCCTCTCTCCTTCTGCTTTCCCAGACAGACAAATAAAACAACCAGCAAAACTTACATTGTTTTCTATTAACCAAGATTAGTGGAGAGATATTAGAGCAGAGTAAGGAGGAAGCAAATAGATCCAGCCTTGCAGAACAGAATGGGACAAATTGACATTCTGGCTTTTTATCCCTCTCAGCAAACCAATGAATGATACAGACTTCATCATTTTTTAGTTTGTTTTTTTTTACAACCAATGATCTTATTTCTCTCATTAAAATATTCCAGTTAGCCTCAAACCAACACAGACCTGCCATAGAAAACACGTAGTTGCTAATAAACATTTCATAGGTTGCAGGCTGGTTTTATTTGCCTTCTGTTGCAAAACACAAGTCTAAAGTACTAAGCATTACCCAGAAGCCCTCTTTGATACCACAACTGGTGATCATGGAGATGACTACAATGCATTATGGAAAAAAAAAACCAAACCAAACCAAACCAAACCAAAAAAAAACCAAAACAAAACAAACAAAAAAAAAAAAAACCAAGAGAGAGTCAACTCCTACTTTTGGACAATGTGAGTCAGTGAACTTTTTTGAAGACACAAATTTGTAGATTCATAGAATGGTTTGCATTGGAAGGGACCTTAAAGATGATCTAGTTCCAACCTCCAAAACATGGGTAGGGACATCTTCCACTAGACCAGGTTGCTGAAGGTCTCATCCAGCCTGACCTTGAACACCTGCAGGGAGTGGACATCTACAACCTGCCTGGGCAGTATGTTGCAGTATCTCGCTATCCCAATTGTAAAGAATTTCTTCTTAAAATCCAGTCTAAATCTACCCTCCTCAATCTTCAATCCAAATATTCCCAGTAATGAAAGTGCAATTTGTACCCCACATTTTGTTATTTATTTCAAGACTATGTGTGATGCAACAACAAATGTGCCCAGTTTGCTCTGAGAGAGTCAGGCTGGGTTCCAGACGTGGTACAGCTTAGGTAGCGTGGGGTTAACTGGCCCTGCCAAGAGGCAGTGGATTTGCTCCCAATCAGGACATTGAGCTGACAAAACCACAATATTTTTATTACTTGCCCCACCTCATTCCAAGCTAGCTAAGCTGGGGTGTTTTTGCATGATTTAAAGGCCAGCAATGAATTAGTTTGCCTGAAGGAAAAAAATATTCTAGGAGGTTTTCAAAGGAGGCAGTAAGAATATTTCCACATTTGAACTTACAGCTTAATTCCTTCACATGCTATGCAGGAAAATTGCCATTTGGAAATACCAATTTGAAGGCTCATTTTTCAAACACTTCTTGCAGAAGAATGATAACCACCTCTTTTAAACCTATGGAGCTATATATATACCTGAAGACACTTCTATATATTATCTATAATAATATGTGTTATAGATATTTTATTTATTTTTATATATATTTATATATATATATATATTCCTAGCTTTCCCTCACTTAAAATCATTGGCTCAGTCTGCTGTTTTAAGACCCTTATGCTCAAATATTCCCCTTGGTACTCTACTCTGTTGTTGTTTCAATACACCCTGTCTTCATCTCGCTTTCTGTCATATATATGTGTAAGTAACAACAAACTCAAACAGTTACAATCACAGAATCAGAGAATTGTTTCACTTGGAAGAGACCTTTAAGATCATCAAATTCAACCTTCAACCTAACACCACTATGGTCATTAAACCATGTCCCAAAATGCCATATCTACACATTTCTTGAACACCTCCAGGGTACAGTGACTCTACCGCCTCCCTGGGCAGCCTGTTTCAGTGCCTGACCATTCTTACAAGAAATAAAAATTTTCCAAATATCAAACCTAAAAATCCCCTGGCATAATTTTAGGCCACTTCCTCTCATTCTATCACTATTTTTACCACTGGAATTAAAAGTATTTATTTCAAAGCATATGCCTTAGAAACAAGAGAAAAGCTCTTTTCAAACCATAAATTAATATCAGCATCATTCCACCTCTATTCAATACCATGAACAGGAGATNAAAAAAAAAAAAAACCAAGAGAGAGTCAACTCCTACTTTTGGACAATGTGAGTCAGTGAACTTTTTTGAAGACACAAATTTGTAGATTCATAGAATGGTTTGCATTGGAAGGGACCTTAAAGATGATCTAGTTCCAACCTCCAAAACATGGGTAGGGACATCTTCCACTAGACCAGGTTGCTGAAGGTCTCATCCAGCCTGACCTTGAACACCTGCAGGGAGTGGACATCTACAACCTGCCTGGGCAGTATGTTGCAGTATCTTGCTACCCCAATTGTAAAGAATTTCTTCTTAAAATCCAGTCTAAATCTACCCTCCTCAATCTTCAATCCAAACATTCCCAGTAATGAAAGTGCAATTTGTACCCCACATTTTGTTATTTATTTCAAGACTATGTGTGATGCAACAACAAATGTGCCCAGTTTGCTCTGAGAGAGTCAGGCTGGGTTCCAGACGTGGTACAGCTTAGGTAGCGTGGGGTTAACTGGCCCTGCCAAGAGGCAGTGGATTTGCTCCCAATCAGGACATTGAGCTGACAAAACCACAATATTTTTATTACTTGCCCCACCTCATTCCAAGCTAGCTAAGCTGGGGTGTTTTTGCATGATTTAAAGGCCAGCAATGAATTAGTTTGCCTGAAGGAAAAAAATATTCTAGGAGGTTTTCAAAGGAGGCAGTAAGAATATTTCCACATTTGAACTTACAGCTTAATTCCTTCACATGCTATGCAGGAAAATTGCCATTTGGAAATACCAATTTGAAGGCTCATTTTTCAAACACTTCTTGCAGAAGAATGATAACCACCTCTTTTAAACCTATGGAGCTATATATATACCTGAAGACACTTCTATATATTATCTATAATAATATGTGTTNTACAATCACAGAATCAGAGAATTGTTTCACTTGGAAGAGACCTTTAAGATCATCAAATTCAACCTTCAACCTAACACCACTATGGTCATTAAACCATGTCCCAAAATGCCATATCTACACATTTCTTGAACACCTCCAGGGTACAGTGACTCTACCGCCTCCCTGGGCAGCCTGTTTCAGTGCCTGACCATTCTTACAAGAAATAAAAATTTTCCAAATATCAAACCTAAAAATCCCCTGGCATAATTTTAGGCCACTTCCTCTCATTCTATCACTATTTTTACCACTGGAATTAAAAGTATTTATTTCAAAGCATATGCCTTAGAAACAAGAGAAAAGCTCTTTTCAAACCATAAATTAATATCAGCATCATTCCACCTCTATTCAATACCATGAACAGGAGATTTGATACATTCAGTTTTGCTACTTCAGACAGGTTTTAACTTACTGAAAGGAAATTTAAAGTTCACAGAGTTTCAAACTTTTGTGATATTGACTGTTAAATTATTTCGGTTTCTTTTCTGTTTTGTTTTGGTGATGGTGTTTGGTGGAGAGTTTTCCCTTTCCTTCAGCAAGCTTAGATCATAACTGTCTAGCTTTGATTTTCACTCATGCCTTGTTAAGACTGTTTATTGTATGGAAAATAAAATCCTTCATGAAGCAACATCCCTTCTTCTTCTACAGCAGAAAACACGTTGTCTGTCTTGCCTTCAATGTGTTTGTTATAAACTATAAATCCACGTTGAAATGCAAATGGAAAAAAAATATCAAAAACATCTAGAATCTGAACACTGATCAAACTTACTTTCATCTCAGGTTTAAAATCCAAGCTTTAAAATTCACAATCTAAGAACAATATTAAATATTTAAAGTGCACTTTGTACTACCATCAGATCGGAAAAGAGCAGCAAAGCACTTTATCAGGCAACATAACTCCCATTAATATTTTTTTTTTCTCTGATTTTAAAGATGTGTTTGATATCACTCAGTGGTTGGAGAAAGAATGATGGAAAGTGCTGTCATTCTGCCAAAAGCACATACAGAAAAAGACAAGTGAGAGCAATTAGATTTCTGATCAGGATAATAATTTAACTGCAGATCTGGAGACTATAATCATCTGGAACATTTGAGTAGTACAAAATATTACAAGGACTATGCTCCATAAATTATTATTCACAGTTCATCGCCTGAAGGCGCATCACCTGAAGGTGTGCAGTGGCTTCCAGCCACTCCCCCTGAGATGCTAGATCTTCTCACAGCAAAGATCACAGAAATAGAAGTACCACAGACCATATAAACAATCATATATAATCACAGAATTGTTTCAGTTGGAAAAGTCCTCCTAGATCATTGAGTCCGAACATCAATCTAACACCACTATTGACATTAAACTATGTCCTGAAATGCCATGTCTACACATTTTTTTGAGCACCTCCGGGGAGAGTGATTCCACCACCTCCCTGGGCAGCCTGTTCCAATGCCAGAACAATCTTTTCATAAAGAAATTTTCCCTAATATCCAACCTAATCACACTTTGGCACAATTTCCGGCCATTTCCTCTCATTCTATCACCTGATAGGGAGAAGAAACCAACATCCACCTCACTCCAACCTCCTTTCAGGGAGTTATATAGAGCAATAAGGTCACTCCTCAGTCTCCTCTTCTCCACACTAAAAAATTGTAGTTCCCTCAGCAACTCCTTATAAAACCTGCTCTCCAGACCCTTCGCCAGCTTTGTTGCCCTTCCCTAGATATTCTCCAGCACCTCAATGCCATTGTTGTAGTGAGGGGCTCAAAACTGAGCCCAGAATTCAAAGTGTGGCCTCACCAGTGGTCCGTACAGGAGGACAATGACTTCCCTACTCCTGCTCACAAAGCTATTTCTGATTCAAGGCCAAGATGCTGGTGACCTTCTTGGCCACCTGAGACCAGTGCTGGCTCATGTTCAGTCAGCAGTCAACCAGTACCATCAGGTTCTTTTCTGTCAGATAATCATCTGACCATAGTTAGTTTCGTACTTGTTTTAAAGGGTGGTTTTCTTGTATACAACAATGCTGCTGCAGCATGGAGACAGCAGAGAATTTGAACCTGAGAGCTATCAGGTTTCTGTCAGGGGGTCTAATCAGGCAGCCCACTGAGAGGAGGTAGACATCTCTTGTATTGATCTATTGTTGGGAACAATTTTTCCAATTAAATATTGTTTATTGAAGTTTGGCTATTTTCACTTTACAACAACAATTCTGCTAAGCTTGTGTGGACAATACTTCCACCACATTTTGGCAGAAGCATGATGTTTTTTCTGCTTATATGATACCCAAGATGGGCCCCAATCTGAACTCAGTGGAAAGCAGCATCTCATTGCAATTTTCCTTGTAATACTGTGCGACAAATGCACTTATCCTGACTCCTCAGTAACAAGACTTATTCCAAATTTCAACAAATTACTGTCACCACAATTTACATTTAACACTGTCTTTCTTGGCTAGCACTTGGAGAATACTGCAAGGAGAATTCACAAGCAGTTACTTGACTAAAAGCATACATTTTCTTTGACAGAACTCACAAGGGTCTTTGTTTGCCTTGCCTGGATATTCATTCTGGTTTTATCTTTGCTTGTCAGGTTGCTTGTGGGAAAGCTATAACTGGGCAAACAGATAGGAAGGTTTGGAAAAGAACTTCTCACATGGTCATAAAGCCTCTCATGTCCTGTCTTGCTGTCAAAAGATCCAGACATCACAGCAGCCAATACCAAAAATCCCACCTGACAAAAAGAAAGACCATCAAATAGTTACACAAGCCTATAGAAGAAAATAAAATAATAACTCCTCCATAAAGCTCTTCTTAGTCATTCATCTGAAAAAGCTTTAAAATAAAGTTTCAGTCTGCTTTAGTTAAGCACAAATTGTTGGACTCTATATAGGAGAAATGAGATGAATTCTTGCTATATCTGTCTCATAAAAAAGATTAGAGTAGGTGATCTAATAGTCCCTTCTGGCCTCAAATCCTAAAAATAAAAAGGAAAAGCTGCTGTACTATTCAGATTTTCAACAAATATTGCAAATAACCCTTTGAAAATGGGTTATTTTCCTCTCAGTCAAAAACACACTAAAAAAGAACACTCAGGTTGCTCACATCACACCATAAAAGCCCTCTATATATAACCATAACCTCTGAAAGAAAGACCCTAAAACGGCACTTAAACAAAGTACTTCATAGAATCAGTAAGGTTGGAAAAGACCTCTGAGATCATAGAATCATAGAATGGTTTGGGTTGGAAGGGACTTTAAAAATCATCTACTTCCAACACCCGTTCCATGGGCAGGAACACCTCTGACCAGACCTCATACAACCTGGTCTTGAACATCTCCAAGAAGGAGGTATCAGCAGCCTCCCTGGGCAACCTGTTCCAGTGTCTCACCACCCTCACTGTAAAGAATTTCTTTCTTATATCCAGACTAAATCTATCCTCTTCAAGTTTAAAGCTGTCCCCTCTCATCCTATCACTACAAGCCCTTTTAAAAAGTTCTTCTTGTAGGGGCCCTTCAGGTACTGGAAGGCTGGTATAAGGTCTGTTCAGAGCCAAAATCATCAAGTCTAGACTTCTATCCAACACCTCCATGATTGCTGAGCAGGTTTGAATAATGAACAAATTAGTAGGTAAAAATAAATCTCATTTGCAAATAATTCATGGATGGAAAAGAAGATGACATTGACCAGAAAAATTAGTTGCTGTAAATAGTTCATTCAGCTGTGTCTTTGACACATGTTACCAACTAAATCCAACAGGGCCCAATGCAGATTCACAGATTATATTGAGTTGGAAGGGGTCCTCAAAGTCTTCTTGTCCAAGCCCACTGTGGTCAGCAGGGACACCTCCAACCATATCAGGCAATCCAGGGTCACATCAAGTCTGATCTTAAATGTTTCTAGAAACAAGGCCTCAACCACATTTCTTGGCAATCCTTTCCAACATTTCACTACCCTCATTGTGAAGAAATTCCTCCTTATGTTCAATCAGATCTACCCTGCTCCAGTTTCAAACTATTATCTCTTGTACTGTCACTGCAAGCCCTTCTAAACAATTTCTCCTCAGCCTTCTTGTAGGTCCCATTCAGATATTCAAATGTAGCTATTAGGTCTCCCTAGAGCATTCTTTTGTTCAAGCTGAACTCTCTCAGCCTGTCTTTGTAGGACAAGCTCTCCAGCCATCTGATCATCTTCATGGCTGAGGTTCTCAAAAACATTTTTTCCTCAGTCTTCACTGACAACCTCTCTCCCAACATGTCCCAAGTTAAAAAAAAACAAACACAAGGTGAGGATTAAGGGTGAAGTCCCTCCCACCATGTGTGAAGATCAGATTAGTGACCAGTGGAGGAAACTGAATATGCACAAGTCTATGGAACCTAATGAGAGGTATCCCAGAGTCCTGAGAGAATTGGCTGATGTAGTCACCAGGACACTCTCCACAATATTTCAGAAGTCCTGGTGGTCAGGTGAAGTCCCTGGAGACTGGAAGAAAGGAAACATCACACCCTTTTTTTAAAAAGGTAGAAAGGAAGACTGTGGAAACTACCAACATGTCAACCTCACCTCCATGCCTGGGAAGATCATAGAGCAGATTCTCCCAGAAGTTCTGACAAAGACAGGGAGGTGATAAAAACAGCTAAGATGGTTGTACTATGGTCAAGTTCTTCCTGACAAACCTGGTGGCTTTCTATGGAGTGACTAAATCAGTGGACAAGGGACAATCCATAAATCCATAAATCATTCAGTCCAATAAATTCCTTTTATTGTCAAGGAAGGTTGGTTGATGCCCCCTTTTTGGAGGTGTTCAAGGCCAGGTTGGACAACGTTTTGAGCAACCCGGTCTAGTGGGAGGTGTCCTTTGACCATGGCAGTGAGGACTGGAACTAGATGATGTTTAAGGTCCCTTCCAACCCAAACCATTCTATGAATCTAAGTAATAGTTTCTGATAGATTAATTTTCAGTCTCCAACTGACTAATTAATTCACAGCCTTGTGCTTTTTCTTTGAAGTCTCATTATTTATATTCTGTAGCGTAGACCTCTTCTCCACAAACCAAATTAATTTGGTTTGCAGTCTATTTCTGTCAATAAACAGAAGCCATTTCACTTGTTAACACTCAAATACATCATTTGTTATCCCTCATATATTGTTAAACTGGATGGCAACAGAAGCAATTTAGACTTTTGGAGGCAGAGCACTAAAGATTTCCATGAGGAAAGTTTTCAGCATCTCTATGGATCCTACTTGATCTTCACAGGTTTCGCTAGAGATGCTCAAGGTTCCCTCAGACACAAAGGGTGATTTCATTCTACTACTATAAAATAAATTAAATAAAACACTGAAAAGGCAGCATTCCATACACCTAGAAAATTTCTGCTCTGTTTCAATCTGTCATTTTACTCACAAAAAAATCTCTGCATTATTCTGGCACCTCATGGTTCAAGGTCAGATTTCTGACTGTTCACAGAGCTTCCACAACAGTTTCCAGCTTTCTGAAGCCCAGAAAGCAACCTGATTTTGAAGCACAACACATGTTTTACCTATACATCATTCTGCACCTACAGACCACATAGACAAAATCAATTAATTCATCATACTAAACTTGAAGATATAAGCAACAGCCAAAAGTAAATCTGGTTGTCATTTCTGCTGGGGTGTGAAAGGGTAGTAGTATCAGAAACAAAACAAAACAAAAATAATAATATGGGCTTGTATTGTCCTCAGCTAAAGACTTAACATTTCTCACCCAGAACTAGAAAGTTTGTCAACCTCATCAGCACTGAAGCACGGAATCTGTGCTGTACCTATTGCTGTATCAAAAAAAAAAGTAACTTATATAGGCATAGGAATTAGTTTGGACATTGATTTCAAGATATGGTTTTATCAGCCACATTAAGAGCTTGCATATGTCCTTGCTCTGTCACTGTGTAATGACAAGCAGAATTTTTTGTAGCCAAGTAACTTCTACCACAAATTATCATAAGTATTTTACAGATACTTTTACTTCTCAGATTCTGACAGCTGGGTTTCACCATCATGCTGAGTATTTTTTAATTCACTGCCCTACCTTCAGCCAGGTATGTCTAGTCTCCCTGACTTTCCTTCTTTGTGAATGTTCTTTTTGAAGCTTCCATCATCCTGCGATGCAATTGATTGCACTAAGACTTTGTAAGAGAGTTACATTTCTGCACTGGATGGGTAGAATCAATTCTTTGAAACAGTAAGAATCAAAGAGTGGTAGAGGTTGGAAGGGACCTCTAGAGATCATCTAGCCCAACCCACCTGCTAAGGTAGGGTTACTAAAGAAGGTCACACAGGAACATCTCTTGGCAGGTTTTGGGCATCTCCAGAGAGGGAGACTCCACTACCTCTCTGGGCAGCCTGCTTCAGTGCTCTATTTCCCTTAAATTAGAGAATTTCCTCCTAGTGTTTAGATGGAACTTCCTATTTCCAAGTTTGTGCCCACTACTCCTTGTCCTGTCTTTGGACATCACTGAAAAAAAGACTAGTCCTATCCTCCTGATGCCCACCATTTCAGTATTTGTAACATCAACGAGATCCCCCCCTCAGTCTTCTTATTTCCGGACTAAAAAAACCCAATTCTCTCAGTCTTTCCTCACAAGAGAGATGTTCCAGTCCCCTCATCATTTTTGTCGCCCTTTTCTGCACCCTCTCTAGCAAATCCTTGTCCTTCTCTAACTAGTGAACCCAGAACTGGACACAGCATTCCAGATCTGGTCTCACCAGGGCATAGCAGAGGGGAAAGATAACCTCCCTCATTATTATCCTGTTGTCCAACAAGACTCTCAGGTCCTTTTCCTCAGAGCTGCTGTCCAACAAATCAGCCCCCAACCTGTACTGATCCATGGGGTTGTTCTTCCCCAGATGCAGGACTCTATACATACCCTTACTGAATATGTTTAGTGTGTACCCCATGAAAGCATTAAAAGAATTCATATCCTCTTCTGTGGCAACAAGCTTTTACTATTTGCTAAATGCTAGTATGAAAACCTTTAGGTTTATACCAGCGAGACAGTAACTCATTAGACAGCAACATTTTGAATCAGATACTGTAGATCAACACATCAGTCATAATCAAAGTCACATTCAAACACACAAATCCTATTATACTTCAGAAGTGAAATCCGTTTTTTTGCATGCAGTTGACATTAAGGACTAACCTGGACATGCAAGTTTGCATATGTTTAAGATATAACCTAAGGTGACAGATGCAAAATTGAATGGGATTGTATAATATTTATAAAGATGGAAATAATCCAGCTGTAATAATCCATTAAAGTCCAAGTTTGATCAACAGTTTCAGGGAGAAAAAAAGTCAAAGTTTATATGAAGATCTTTTATTTGCAGAGAACTAAACTTTCTTTCCCGAGCCCCTCTTCATTTACTAGTTATCATTAAAAGTTCTGCAGGTAGCACAGTACAGTGAGGAACACATTTTTTATCTCTGGACAGGAGAACATGAAGGCTGAAATAAGGTTCAGCTGGCTTGGTTTCAATATGGTTGGGAACTGGGAACAGGTAGATTTTCACAGGCAACTGATAGTGGCAATGTCTAGCCTAGGATGCTGAGCTGTGAGCTGAGTTTTACTCAGTAATTTCTTAGTAATATCAAGCTCCTTTCAAGTGTCACAGTTCAGTATCTGAAACACTGGGCTTCCCACTCTACAATCTCTCACAAAAAAACTCCAAAACAGCTAATGGCCAAAGACATTCTCCCAAAATGATTTTCCAAGGTACCCATGTATGACTACTAAAAGCAATAACACAAGAATATTGTCATGAAATCATAAAACTGATGAGGTTGGAAGAGACTTTTGAGATCATCAAGACCAACTGCTCACCTAGAGCTCACAATCCCACCACTACTGTTAAGACAGTACCACTAAATCATGTCTCTCAACCATGAACTTTCCCTGGCACACTTTCAGGCCATTTCCTCTCATTATATCACCTGATACCTCCATTCCAACCTCCTTTCAGGGAGTTGTAGAGAGCAATGAGGTCTCCTCTCAGCTTTCTCTTCTTCAGACTAAAGATCAGTTCCCTCAGCCATTTCTCATAAGACTTGCTCTCAAGACCCTTCACCAGTTTAGTTGCCCTTCTCTGGACCTGCTCCAGCAATTCCACATCTTCCTTGAAGCCCAAAACAGAACACAGTATTTGAGATGTAGCCTAACTAATGACAAGTAGAGTGGGACAATCATTACCGTAGACCTAGTGGTTACAGCATTACTGATACAAGCCAGGATGCTATTGGCCTCCTTGGTCACTTGAGCACACTGATAGTGCACATTCAGCCAGCTGTCAATCAACATCGTCCTGTCCTTCTCTGATGAGCAGCTCTCCAGTCACTCTTCCCCCAAGCCTGTAACACTGCATGGGGTTGTTGTGCCTAAGTGCAGCACTGGACCTTGTTGAATCTCACACCACTGGCCTCATCCCATCTATCCAGTCTGTCCAGGTCTCTCTGCATAGCCTCCCTGCCCTCCATCAGATGCACATGCTTGCCCAGCTTGGTGTGGTCTGCAAACACACTGAAGGTCCTTCAATCCCCTCATCCAAATACAGGCCAGGACACTGGTAGCCTTCTTGGCCACCTAAGCACACTGCTGGCTCATATTCAGCCACTTGTCATCCAACACCCCCAGGTCTGTTTCTGCCAGGCAACTTTCCAGCCACTCTGCCTCAAGCCTGGAGCCTTGCATGAGGTTGTTGTGACCTAAGTGCAGGACCTGCACTTGGCTTTGTTAAACCTCAAACCATCAACCTTGGCCCATCAATCCAGCCTCTACAGGTCTCTTTGCAGAGCCTTCCTATCCTCAAGTAGATTGGCACTCCCACCCAATCAAGTGTCACCTGCAAACTTAGTGATAGTGAACTCAATTCCTTTACCCAGATCATTGACAAAGATATTAAACAGAGCTGGCCTCAACACTGAGCCCCAGGGAACGCCACTTGTAACTGGTCACCAGCTAGATTTAAGTCCATTCACCACAACTCTCTGGGACCAGCCATTCAGTCAGTCTTTCAGCTTGTGCTGAAGGTCTTACTAAAATCCAAGCGGATACATCGACATCCTTTCCCTCATCAGCCTTGTCACAGAAGGAGATCAGTTCAGTCAAGCAAGACTTGGCCTTCATAAATCACCTTCAAATTTTTTTTTACTTGAGTACAAAGGCACACGAAATCAAAAAGAGCAGTGCAATAATCAGAGGGAAGTGACACAGGAGCTAAAGGATATCAGCACTGTCAGGTTTAAATGCACTTAGATCAAAGTAACTTCCTATGTTAATCCTGGATTTAAAGAAAGCTGACAGCCCAGGAACCAAGCCACAAAAGAGAAGACAAAACAAAATAAACCAAACAACCAACCAAAACAAAAACAAACAACCAAACACCAGTCTGTGATGCAGTTTTTTTCATTATCATTTTGACCCACCTTTACATTTTGTTTACTAGCTTATAATACGTCTGCTGTTGTATCTAGACACACTACATTCATATTTGGCCTAATATTTCTTCTAAATTCTCATCCTTCATTTCCAATTACATGCTGAATAAACTCTGTGTTCTCCGTGTTGCATGAGTAACACAAGTAACATGAAAGTGGCAGCTGAAAGGCTGGGTTTCTTTTTCTTTCTTTCTTTCTTTCTTTCTTTCTTTCTTTCTTTCTTTCTTTCTTTCTTTCTTTCTTTCTTTCTTTCTTTCTTTCTTTCTTTCTTTCTTTTCTTTCTTTCTTTTCTTTCTTTTTCTTTCTTTTCTTTCTTTTTCTTTCTTTCTTCCTTCCTTTCTTTCTTCCTTTCTTTTTTCTTTCTTTCTTTTTTCTTTTTTTTTTTTGGTGGGTTTTTTTGTTTGTTTTTTGGTTGGTTGGGTGGTTGGTTGGTTGGTTTGGTTTTTTGTTTCCCTAAAAGTTGTAAGACATTCAAGTGAAGATATGAACCTCCCTGGATGATTCCAAGAGAAGGAATTAATCTTCTTTACAAATGCAGTAGCTATGGACAGATCACATTGCAGAGTCATAGAATGGTAGATGTTGGGAGGGACCTCTGGAGATAATCCAGTCTAATCCCCCTGCCAAAGCAGGACCACCTGCCAGGGCAGGCCACACAGGATCATGTTCAGGCAGGTTTGGAAAGTCTCTAGAGGAGACTCCACAACCTCTCTAAGCAGCCTGTTCCAATGCTATGGTGCCATCACAAGAAAAAAGGTTCTCCTCATGTTGAGGTAGAACTTTCTGTGTTCCAGCTTCTGTCCACTGCCCCTTATCATAATATATGGCATCACTTAAAAGAAAATAGCCCCTTCTTGATACCTACCCTTAAGATATTTGTAACCATTGATAGATCCCCTCTCAGCCATCTCTTCTTCAGGCTAAACAGTCTTGGGACTGTCAGCCTTCCCTCTTAAGACAGATGTTCCAGTCTCTTCATCATTCTCATAAAACATAAGGTGAAGCCTCCAGAAAGGCATGTCCTGGATTCCTCACAGGCTCAGTTAAACCCTAGTCTCAATCTCATGCTTCAGTAATTCTCATTTTAATGCATGCACTGCTCAAGGCTGCCTAAGTACACTGCAGGGATAACAACATATTTGCCTTTCTGCCATTTCAGAGACATGCTGCAGGCATCCCATTCCTGTAGTTCTGCAGTGCCAAATTTGGCTGTGCTACCCAAGACAAGGAATACACAGGACCATTTCCAAGATTACACAGATGCTGGCATGAGCCTGCAGCTGGTGGTCAATGTGGAGAGGGAGAATTCCTGGTAAGGACCAGATAATCTACAGCCAGAGTATATGAAAGAGCCAGTATGGGCACTGGACATTCCAGAAGGTGTAACATTTGCAGTTTGTTTGGCTCTTGTTTGTAAGTCAGCAAGACCTCTGAATACAAGAGGAAACACCAGTGAAATGAACACCAACAAAACAGATGCTGGCATTGCCTATAAGGACCATCACCACCCTGTTCAGACAAGACTTATTCAAGCAAGTAAGTGCTGCATAGGTAGTCTTACAGTGAGCAAGCAGTCAGGTGGCAAAAACACACATCAGTGCATCTTCCCTGTTGTCTTAACTCACAGAATCATGGAATTGTTTTGGTTGGAAAAGACCTTTAAGATCAAGTCCAGCTGTCAACCTACAACCATCATGGCCGTTAAACCATGTCCCAAAATGCCATGTCCACACTTTTATTAAACACTTCTAAGAGTGATGACTCCACCACCTCCTTGGGCAGCCTGACCATTCTTGAAGGAAAGAATTCTTCCTAATATCCAACCTAAAACTCTCCTGGCACAATTTCAGGCCATTTCCTCTCATTCTATCATCTGATACTATGGAGATGAGACTGACCTCCATCTTACTCCAATCTTCTTTTAGGGAGTTGCAGAGAGCAATAGTTTCCCTTCAGCCTCCTCTTCTCCAGACTAAACAACCTCAGTTCCCTCAGTCACTGCTCATAAGATGTTTTCTTTAAATCCTTGCACAAACTCAGTCAACAATTGTAGTGAAATCACACCAGAAAATGGAATGCAATCTACTACTGAAATTATTTATCGGTTGTCCATTCTTATAAAATGAGTCAACCAGTAGTCAGGAAAACATAAAACATGATTTTGTTTGTTCATATTCATCATGTAAATTGACTTCTGTGTATTGGCAAGGTTGAACAGAATTTGTTTCATCTCTGGACATGTTCAAGGACAGATGGGACAAGGCCTTGGGCAATATGGTCTAGTGGGAAGGTGTCACTGCCCATGGTGATGGTGGTGTTGTGACTAGGTGATCTTTAAGGTCCCTTCCAATACAAACCATTCTATGATTCTATGAACTTGAAATTTTAGTTTCCCACCTTTTGTAGGTAGAGTCACCTTTTAATGCATTAGCAGTTTAATACATAATATCACTTGATGACCGTGTCAAAACTCCAACAGAGAAAAAGATTTTCAAAGATATCTCAAAAAGCAAGAATGGAAAATAACAACAAACCCACAAAAAAACCCAGCCCACATACAAACCCCAAAACAAACAAAAAAAAGTCATCCAGGGCAGAGAAGTTACCTATTTTAATGTGGGTTTATGGCACATCTGAAGCTTGGATATTGTGTAGACCCAAACAAGCTTGCAGCAGTTGACACAAATGCAACATAAGACACCAACATTAATTACCTCTAATTTGCTTTAAAAAAAAAAAGATTCTCCCCCTCAAAGCTTAAGAAATAGAAATTCAAGTTTAGGAGTTGTGTTTAAAATAAATAAATTTAATTGATTTTACGTTTACATTATGTAGCAGTAAATATTTTCTCAATTTTCTAGAAACAACTTGATGAGAGGAAATGTCTTTAAGCTGCAGGAAGGTACATTTACACTGGATATTAGGAAGAAATTCTTTACAGTGAGGGTGGTGAGACACTGGAGCCAGTTGCCCAGGAAGGTCATGGATGCCCCTCCTTATAAGTCCTCAAGACCAGGTAGGACAAGGCCCTGAATGACCTGGTCTAGTGGGAGGTGTTCCTGCCCATGTCAGGGAAGTTGGAAGTAGATGATCTTTAAAGTCCTTTCTAACCCAAACTATTCTATGATTCTAGTTAGATATTTTGGAAAGACAACTAGGGAGGAGATATTTACAAAGGCATATAACACTAGGGTGAGGGACAATGGCTTTCAACTAGATTTAGGTTTGACATTAGGGGGAAGTTCTTTACTATGAGGGAGGCAGAACACTGGAACAGGTTGCCCAGGTAGGTTGTGGATGCTTTCTTTCTGGAGATGTTCAAGGTCAGGCTTGATGGGGCTGTCAGCTTTCTGATCTAGCTCACTGCTCACTGCAGGTTGGCTGGGCTAGATGGCCTCTAGAGGTCCCTTCCAACCCAGTGCATTCTACGATTCTAAGACAACAGGCCAGAGAATTACCACCACTCCACAACTGTGCCCTCTTGTATGACATATTGTCCAACAGAGACTATGAGAATGGTGAAGTGACTGGAACATCTGTCTGATGAGGAAAGGCTGAGAGACCTGGGGCTGTTTAGCCTGAAGAAGAGAAGACTGAGAGATCTTACTAATGTTCTTAAATGCAGGGTGGGTGTCAAGAAGATGGAGACAGCCTCTTTTCAGTGGTACTCTATGATAGGACAAGAGGGCAATAGATACAAAACAGAATACAGGAACTTCCACCACACCATGAAGAGAAATGTGTTTCCTGTGAGAGGCGTTCTCTCAGGACAGGCTACCCGGAGAGGTGGTGGAGTCTCCTTCTCTGGAGACCTTCAAAACACACCTGGATGCATTCCTGTGTGACCTGCTCTAGGTGATCCTGGCTTTGGCAGAGAAGCTGGACTCGATGATCTCCAGAGGTGCCTTTAAAACCCTCCCATTCAGTGATTCTATGATTCTGTGACCACTGATCTAAAGGGATGAATGGATGATTCTCAAAACCATCCTTGCAATACAAGGCTATGTCAGTAACTTCAAACTCTGCTCCACACTGCATCATTCAGCATTGCCTGACATCAGCTGTCACCAGCTTCCAGTTCCCTTCAGCCCTCCAGATGACAAGAGCAGTCAGTAGCATTGCTAGCCTTGGTAATTTATGAATATGAGTCTCTGCTACTGAGAGCAGCCAATAACACTATTCAAAGGCAATATGTTGTCATGGTAAAGCAAGAGTATTCAAATGTCTTACACAAAATAAAAGCATCAATATGCAGCTATTGCTGCTTGCACCTCTTAATTCTGACAGAGAAAAGCAGGATGGTTGAAAGCAATTATGCTTTATTCCAAAAGAGTGACAGGTGCTTTAAGAGACAAGAGTGTCAGAAGAGTAACTGGAACTCCAGTAGCAAATGAGATATATATTATAGAATCATAGATTCATAGAACAGCAAGGGTTGGAAGGGACCCCTAGAGATCATCAAGTCAAGCTCCCATGCTAAAGCAGGCTCACATAGGGCAGGTCATAATGGCAGGTCACACAGGAATGTATACAGCTGAATTTTGAATGTCTCCAAAGAAGACTCCACAGCCTCTTTGGGCAGCCTGTTCTAGGGCTCCATCGCTCTCATGGTAAAGAAGATTTTCCTCGCATTGAGGTGGAACTTCCTGTGTTCTAGTTTATATCCATTATCCCTTGCCCTATTACTGGGACTGGCACCTTCATCTTGAC